>VRYO01000570.1:3853326-3865955 GCA_009812075.1 Sialia sialis
GCTTATAATCAGGTGCGGCTTATAATTTTGAAATTACTGTATTTAAAAAGGATCATAGAGATTCATAAAGGGCTTAGGAAAGTTCTGCAAAAGTGACTGGGTGTCTGTAAAACATTCATTTTTAATGAGAGGCTCAGTCTAGTTAAAATAAGGTTAAGAGGACACTTATCGGAACTGTATAAACACTGCAGCAGGAGATTTATGGTTGCAGGAGGCTTTTTAAACTAATAGGCAAAAGTGGAACTGTATAAATCAGTGGATGGAAACTAAAATTGAGCTAATACATGTTGGAAAAAGTGAAACCCTGAAAAAAAAATCCTACCTAAGAACAGAGTGGGTCTTTATCACTAGAAGTCCTTAGGAACATATCCATTTTGAAGGTCAGAATATGACTGACTTCCAGGGTAGCTGCAGGAGACTCTGATTAAAGATTTCTGTGTTATACTATGTGCAAGATCTCATTAAATATTTAGACTCCCTACTCTTGGCCTTAAAACCTAAGTACTTGGCAGTCATTGATGTGAGGGAGCTTTGGAGAAAATCCTTCCAAAGTTTTACTCTGAATATTAGGAAAAAATCTCTTCTCAGAAAGAGTTGTCAAGCACTTGAAAAGGCTGTCTGGGGAAGTGGTAGAGTCACTGGAAGTGCTTAGATATGGCACCTGGGGGTGTGGTTCAGTGGCTGCCTTAGCAATGTTGGATTTGATGATTGCAGAGGGCTCATCACACTTAGGTGATAATTTCCATAAGGATCCAGACTCCACTGGCCAGGGTTGCTCCAGGATCCAATGATTTGGAAAAAAAATAAAAATTTTCTTTGTTGGTCTGATTTATTGTTTTTGTTAATAACTTTAAACTGGTATTTCTTAGCATATATTTTTGCTGGTGAAGCTTTTAGATGTAATGTTTTTAACTATATATAAAATTATCTCACTGGTGCTTATGAATGTTTTATCCCAAGAACAAAATCTGTAGCTAAATATTCTGGGCAAGTAATGAAACTGTCTTCAAAGAAAACCTTTGAAAAGTACATATTAAGTAAGTGAAGAAAGGAAGAATCGATGATTTTTTTTTTTTCATTTGCAGCTAGCAGTTGTAGCTATCTTAGATGTTGCTCACAGATTTAATAGGTATAAAATAATAAAGAGGGGTTCTTTCCCCCAGATTTTACTCACCTCTAAACAGCTGTCGTCAGATTTACAGTACACTGAGTGTGTGGCAATTAGGATTTTATACTAAGATCACTGTTTTGAGATTACAGCTTCTTTGGGGTTTTCTTACACAGCATTTATTAAGGTAAAAAGAAATGAATGTCCTGTGCATCAATGTCCTTCGAGGAGCACACTCCATTTCTGAGTGCTGTCAATACCATCCTCAGCTGAAAGCACCACCCATGTAGGAGCTCATCCCAGCTCCTCACAGACAGATTTCTACCCATGACCATGTGGCATCAGTTTGTGTCCTGCATCTTCCTTCATTGGTTGTAAATTCTATGCTTTGGAAAGCAGAAAGTGGTTTTGATTTGTGAAATACAACACTCACAAGGCAGACTTGCCTTGAGAAGGGGTAGGCTGAATTCTTGCCTTGGAGATTTTTAAATTCACTAAAAATACTTAATCTTTAGCAGAAGCAAGGGGTCTGGGTCAGTTCAGCAGTGTAACAAAGTCCAAATGGATGACATTTTAATGCCAAACAGAATTCTACTTCTGGAAAATAATAATAACAGTATTCTACCCTGCTTGATCTGCTTTAAAATGTTTCATTTGCTTTAATAAAGCCTTGGGATGCCATTGTGTGGCTGCTGCTATGAATGTTGAAGACCAGTGCTTTTAACAATAGTAATGTCTCTTGAAATGCAGCATATGGGCACGATAGGAGTAAGAATTATATAAATTTAACTAAACTGGCTCAATGTGCCCCCTCCTGCTGAGGAACCAGAACCAAACAAGCCAGAAATGAGAAGTAATGAAGAAGCAAAGCAGCTCATCAGATAACAAAAGCACAACGTGCAATCAGCTGCACCAGTCCTTGCAGAGAAACTGCCCAGAGATGCTTCCAGAGAATGAAACAGATGCAAGAAATAAAGGGAAGTGGGAATAAAGGAGCCTTTATCTAAAAGAATATGAGAAGCAGAATTAAATGTTAGCAGGTGATGGTGCTGATGAAGCTGCATGCCATACAATGTAAATCTGAAACAGAGCCATGAAGCAGTGAGCAGAACTTACTGTTAAGGGTGTTTGGCTATTTCCCTTTACAATTTCCATCCCTAAACATTTTTTGCTGTGCTTGGATAAAAGCCACTATTTCCTTGACCAAGGTTTGTTCCTTATGTTTGTTTTGTAGTGGTTATCACTCATGCTGTTCTTTTTCAAGTATTTGTTGCAGGTGCACTTCAGGGGTTGTGGTGTTTGGAAATTCTGATGCTGAAGAGCTTGCCTGCACTTAATGTGCTAAAATCTTGGGAGCTATTTTTTTCCTGAGATTTCAGGAGGTAATGGTAGCTTTTGCAAATACCAACTGCCATTTATCAGGTTGTGTTTGAAATCTGACTTTTTCAAGGTTTTTATAACTTAACATTTGAAGTATCTAAAATAAAGAATTTTGGTGGCTTTTTCCTTCACAAAATTCTGTCTTTTTCTACTTTGTAAAGCTGGCACAGCCTTCTGGGAAGGTAATTTTTGTGTGCCTAGAATTGATAATATGTGATTCCTAGCAAATTTCAGCTCCAACAGAAATCCTTTTGATATGGGGTGCCTCTGTAGGGCTGTATGGTGCTTAATCTCTAGGGTTATCTGTATTGCAGACACTATGCAAACATTTAGTTTAGTGCTATTGTTTATATTGTTCTTTTGCTGAAATTTTTGTGCACATCTTGTAACCAAAGCATCTGTGTGAAGTCTTTGCTGCAGGAGAGAGAAATGTGAGGGTTTGTGCAATATTTTCCATTATATATTCTGTTCTCACTGAGTCCACAGCTTTAATTTGTCCTTCGTGTTTTGTTTTTACCAGAATGGGGCATTTCTTAGCCTGCAGACTTTGAGCAGCTGCTGTTCTTCGCCTGCTGTTTTGTCCAAGGCACTGTAAGACAAAGTGAGTTTCTACTGTTAAAAAATAAGGTCTTCCTGCCCTCAGTCACTGAGATAGTTTGCCTTGTTCCTGGAAGTAAAAAATACAGCAATTGGAGTTGTCACTTTGGGGTGAAATTTGCTGTGCTGAATGTGCTTTGACTTCAGGCAGTGTATTTTGCAATTGAGGAAGGAAAAGCTTCTTGATTATGAATGTTAATAATTAAAGATATAGGACATCACTATTTTGAAAGCCTTTTTCTTAGAAAGTGAAGTTTTTCAGGTGACAAATCTATTGTGCGTGGCATCGTTATCATCATACTGGGTGCCATACTGTTAACTTGTGGATTTCTATTTATTTGGAAGGGTATGAGAGTCAATGTTCTAATGGCCATTTCCTTTAATTACAAATAAAATACATCTGAACAGGGCTGTCCTAGGCAGTACACCATAACCTCAAGTCCTTGCAAAGTGAAGAAAAATGTGATTTCCCAAACCATTACTGTCTTGCTGGCACTCCATTTTATTCTTATTGAGATGCACTTTAACTGATAATATCTCAAATGATTCCTGATATTGATTTGAGCAAATCACTGCTGTCCTGGGACTTAATTGCTGGATAATCAATGAGTAACACTGCTACTTGTGTTTTGCTTTGTCTTTTAACAACATAAACCCCACCTCCCTGTGAGCAGCTGAATTTCTGGCTGGGGACAGGGGTGAGGTGGCCACCCTGGGAGCTGGGCACTGCTTCCCTGCTGCTGCTGCACTCCCTGGGCTGAGGCTCTGGCCACAACTTGCCAAGGACGTGGAATAACGGAAATGATTTCTGAGATTTTGAGTCTATTTATAACTAGGAAAAAAAAAAGTCCTCTTTAAAGGCAAAAATTGCACAAAATGTGTCCTGTCAAAATCTCACTCATCAATGTCAAATTCTCATGACATTGACAAAATAGCTATTTCTGCGTGGAAAATGTGACAAAACTGAGTTTTGAATTTGCTGCTGACTTTTGTGTTTGCTGCTTTCCTTGGAATTAGGTGGTTTCTTTGGGAAGGTGTTAATTTTAAGCTAGCAACTCTAAAAATGGGTGAATTCTCTGCTCAAAGTAGTCTTGATGTTGAGTTTTTATTAAAATTGTGGTTTAGTCTTTATGAAATACATGTCTGGGGAGCTGGGAGAACTGTGCATAGCAAATTGTGAGACGGATATCAAAGCACTGCATTAGTGGCCTGGCCTGTGACTCTGAGCTGGAGCCCCTAAAGATGTTCTCACCCCACAATGCAGCAGAAGAGCAAAACTGCTGCCAAATACTCTTCTGAGATGGTAAGGCTGTCGGTTTGTCATCATAATGTTGCCAAACACATGACATGCCTGCACTTAATTCACTTATTCATTATTAGACTTATTGGTCTTACTATGTACTTAAAAGTCTTCTGAAAATTGTAATTTGTCTTGCTCAGTGGTAGGTAAGAATAAGTGTGAAGGACAGTGAAAACCAAGTAGGTGCGAATGTTCTGTGGATGTGGCCTCACTCTGAGATTTTATTGACAAAAGAATAAAAAGGTAGCTGATAATCCTGACAGACAGTAAATTACAGGCAGGCATTTGTTTCTGAGCCCAACTGCTTTTGCATTTCTTTTTGTATCCTAAGGGAACATCTCTACAGCAGATAAAAAACGCTTAGGAGTTAATGGTCCCTCATCTATAAGATCATTTCCCTTTTAACCACACACTGAAATCTGCCCTTTTAGAATGTGATTTCCTCAATTCTGTTTCAGAAGTCACTAAGTTAAGGGATCCAGGTCCAGTTTCCTGGAAAAAATGAAATATCTCATGACCCACAGAATTTTCTTCTCTACTTCCCTCCCAGGTTTGCTGGAATCAGCTGCTGCTGGCCAGTGTTCCTCCCAGGAGAGGCAGGACCTGCCAGGAAGCTGTTTGGAGCCTTTCCCATGCTCTCCCTGAGGCTGACTTTTATCCTTCCTTTGCAGGTGCCTGTCCTGCTTGCTCGTCTCTCAGGTCCTATTCAGAAGCCTCATTTATTTCCATATATCTTTGGGTTTTTTTCCAATGCAGTCATTGCAGCCTGTATTAGTGATATTCTGGGTTTTTGTTTTGCATTCTCCTCTCTTGGCAGCAAGCCCCTCCTTTTGGTGGGAAGAGTGCTTCATCAATATTTGTCATGTAGATTGAGCAGGCTGGGAGGTGACAGAGGTGGCTGAACATCCCCTCCTCTCCCCAGGAAATGTGCTGGTGTAGGCTTTGCAGACTCACTGCTGTGGGCTGAGCTACAGCTCAGCTGGGGCTGTAGATACAGCCCTGGACCACCAAAACCCACCAAGGATCACCCTCTTAGTATAGGCATCACAATTTTAAGAGCTGTGACCCCGAACATATTGCCAGGGTGTGGTGAAAGCCAAGGGAAGTTAAGTTTTGGTGCCAGCGTTGCTAAGGTGGCTTGTCTTGTCCTCCAGGCTGTGAGCAGAGTAGGATGGAGTGGGAAGGTGGTGGAGGATCATTGAAAAGACTGCTGCTAGCTTGGCATTAGCTGGTTCCAGAAGGAGATACATGGAAATTAATTCCTGGAGAGTAGATTTGATAAGCATCTTGAATTCTCCTGGGCTTGACTGAGAGCCGGTGATATTTAAGTGTACAGCTGAGAGGTTCAAATAAAGGTTTGTCCCTTACACAGCCTTGCTGTTACTCAGATATCTGTGGTTTTGGGCTGTCAGTGGGAAGAAGCAAAGCAAGCAGATGATGCTGAATTATACAGGCAGTAATGCATTATCATATTTTTCATTCATGGCGGAGGTGGATGAAATGTCTGTAGAGATATATTTGAAGTTCTCCTTAAAATTTTTAATAAAATCATGATTTGCTGGTTTCAAAGCAATCAGTTCCTCAATCTGTTTGGTTACTTGTGGAAACCAGGATATATTCAACATGAAAGACTGCATACAAGTTTTTCATCTCCAAGGTTTGTTGTAAATGGCATAAAACCCCCAGGCATCTTAGTATGGGAATTAAGATACAATCCTTCTTTGTGAGTATTATCCACTACTTTTTAATTTCATTTAGATAAGGAAAGCCAATCTGCTGCAGAACACTGAATCCCAGTAGTAATTCTGGTACACATCTGTACATCCAGCATCAGCCACAGAGCAACCTATAGATTTCTTTGTTCTGTAATAAAAGCAACTTTTAAAAAACAGAGGAAAAGCCAAATCCTGTAATCCTTTGTTCATCTTGATGTAAAGTTCTTCTGTGCTCTGTGTGTGTGAGAGAGGCAGCTGCTCCACAACACACGAAAGCTTCGTGTGCTTCAAAGGAGGAAGCACAGAGTAAATATTTGTAGCTGTCAGTGGAGTCCTGTTGTCGGTGTGCAAACATTTGATCCTGGGCCTTCCCTGCTCATTTTGAAACTTTTGGGCTGTGTGGTTCCCATGTGTATGGCTTAAATGTTCCCTGAGAACAATACAAGCTAACCTTTAATTTTTGAGGTCCATGGTATCTGTTGAAAGAATGAAATGCATTGTATTTGTAGCTGTTTTAAATCAATTGTCATCTCTGAGATAACTGTTCATTTTGTGCTTTCACTTTTGATAGCTTTGTAAGGTAAAGTTGTCCCCTAATAAGGGGTAATGCAGCTTCCACAAAAAACGTTAAACTGATTTTTGAAATATGCTTCACCCCTCAGTCCCCAAACTAATTTGGTACAACCAGGGCTCCAGAATAACTTCTCTGAATGCTGTGGACATAAGCCTGTATAAGCCAATCTTTTATAACTGCTAGAGCAATAAAAAATACAGCTAAAAACCCATAATAGAAGCCATCTTCATGACAGAGTGGTAAAACTTGCTAGGACTTCTCCCACTGATGACTATATTTATCTGATGTGCCAGTGCTGGGCACTGAAGTGCTGCCTGGCCCAGGGCTAGCTACGGAGGAGTTGAGCTCTAAGTAAGAAGTTTTATCCTCTCCAGTATTCATTTATCCATTAAAATTCAGATTATAATTAATCTACATTGCAACTGATTTTTAGTTGGAGTTATGTTTTTAAGAAGGGAAATAATCACATCCAATATGTATCAGTGCAGTTCATCTGTTGCTGTTTCCATTTAAGCCCTAATCTTTTCAGCACAAAAATGTTTATATGCCTGAGAATATGTCCATGCCTCTGGCACTGAAATCCTTTATTTTCCCATACTTACAGAAGATAAACATTTATAGATCCTCCTGCAAGATATTTCTGTGTTGCAGAATGCTTTGATAATGTCTGTGAAAATGTGTGTTTGGATCCTTTGTGATGACCAGTTTGAAAATGAAATTACATATCTCTTTAGGGAAGAAGCCTTGATAAATTATTTAAGCTTTTTAAAAATTAGTGTGTAATAAATACTGGCATGTTCTTGTATGAAGTTCATTCTCTTATCAAAGGTTAAACTATAAAAGGATATAAGCCTTGAACCTGAGTAGAACTGATGCATTCATAATATCCACTTCAAATGCTAGCTCAAATTTGTTCAAGCTATTGTGCAAAATATATTCATTTCCCTTGAAAGCTGCTCTGAATTGGTAGCAGCAGCATCATAAAAGCTTGCAGGCCCATAGGATTAACACAACCAGGGTAAAATGAACATTTAGCAATCAGCCTATAAGGCTAAGAAGGGTGCACTCTCTCTGTTTGGTTTCTTAGAGTATTGGAGGTGTTCTGTCTTTGAGGCAGGAATCCTTGAATTTGAAAATGTCAGCATTAAGAGAATTTGGTGCCTGTTTGGGAGTTGGTTTCAGTGACTGGTTATCAGATTTGTGTGGGAGGGGGAATTCCACCAGGCTGGAGGTGAATGTCTAAATCAATGCTGAAGTGCTGAGCCAGGCTTGGACTGCCCAACAACAATGAAATGAGATGGGTTTGGGCCAAAACATAGACATGAGGAAATGAACACAGGCACATGGAAGAACAGGGCAGGGTTCTTCCTTCTACAGCATGTGTGGAAAACCAGGTCTGTGTCAAATCTACATTTCCAGTTACGGATAACCAACAAATCTGCATAGCTGCAGGACCAGCTGGGCGTGAGAAAGATGAGCCTGGGAGCACTGAGGAGTCAGGAAATGGAGCCTTTGTCCCACTGTGACTCCAACCAGCAGATTTCAGACTGAGCATCAGACTCCAAACATGGTAAGAAGACTGAGAAGAGACTGCTGATTCCAGTTAATTTATGTAACTCAAAGGTTTCATTCTCAGCATATCATCTTAAATGTTTTCCCTCCTTAAATGTCTGTAGTAAAACTGTGTGCTGTTCTTTGTTTATACTTCTACCAGGATTTGTTTTGTTCTGATAGTCCTTGCACTTTTGCTCCATAATTAAAATATGTGAGTGCTAAATAGAAAGAAGCAGATTCCAGTGTGCAGGATGTATAAGAGAAAGTCTTTGCAATGGTTATGGGACCTGAATTTTATTGCATCCCCTTTCCATCCATCCGTTTTCATTGTTCAGATACTGTGTAAGTCTGCCAGTCCTTGGGGAATGCTTGTTCCCCATGCTCAGTAGAAGGAGCTGCCAAGGTGCTTTAGAGTATGAGTGGGAGCTTCAGGTTTCCTGCAGCTGCAGGCATGTCCTGCCTCCATCACACTGGGGACACCTTTTGCTTTTGCTTTCGGGGCTGTGCCACACTGCTGGCTCTTTCTGCTTCGTGTGAATGTTCTGGCAGTCATGGCTCTGACTGAAGTAATGAAAATCCCTGATAATCTGGGGTTGCAGTGTTTTGAATGGTTTTTGCTTCATGACTGGTGGCACTCCAACCATCAGAAAGTACAGTACAGAATCTGTATGTATTTCACTCTATTATTTTTCAGATCATTACCTTCTTATTAAATTCCTTGGTGAGGAGTTTCCTCTTCTTGATATTAATGTAAATTAATACAGTAATAAAAGAGAAAAAAAACCCCACCTTGGAATGTCTACTATCTATTTTAAATTGTATTTTACTCCTCCTTTTTTTCACAAGGTTCTCCTTCTCTCCCAACATTGTAATACATTTAAAAATCCAATGAATATAAGCAACTGCATCCAGCACTGCACTGAATGCATCCTGATCATAGGAATGCTATTTTTTAGGTGAAAAATAAAACAGTAAGCCACCTTCAGTGAGGTCATAAATTCTTGAAATGCTTTATCTTTTCTCTGTTTAAAATGTGTCCCTTTCTGTGGTATGCTGAGGAATCTCTTTCCATCTCATTCTGCAAAAAGAACTCGGAGAAAAAAGTTAACAGTTTATCAAAATCTGATTTTTAGTTGCTTATGTCTTTCTTTCTAGTCTTCTACAAAAATGCTTGGCTTTGCTTGTAAGAAATCTACATTTTGGGGAAATTCTGTCAAGTTAAAGTGATGCTATAGTGTATGGCTATGCACAGCAAAAAATGATAGCTGAGGAGCTGATGGAATCTTTGAAGTTGTGCAATAATTCTTAAATAATTATTAAGTTTGAGGGGTTTTTTGATTGCTAATGAGGGATATATTGGCATGACCTATAACTTTTAGCATTTTATTTTGTTGGTGTGCATCTTGTTTACTAGAAAAATTATATTCATTTCAGATTGCTCAGCAATAACTCTTTTCTTTTTAATTAAACTGATTTTTTCCTTGTCTTTGCTTATTGTGTTCCACGGGAAAATGAAACAGCTGAAATGTGCTAATCAGATATTCTTTGAGAGCTGAAAATGTCTTTATTTGGGTTGAAAACAAGTTTTATAAAATCACTTAGGACTTCCTCAGAGAAACATAGAAATGTTCACTTTCAATTTGTCCTCTTTATTTTTGAGGGAAAATGTTAGCACAGAAGGAGTTTGTGTTTTTCCTTAAACCTTCTGGTATTTCTACTTCCATCTAGACCTCAAAGCTCTGAGGTTGGGGCTCATTAGATATCCTCAATCTCTTTTGTTCTTTTATTTGCTGCTGAGTTTCCTTCTGATGTTTCTGATGTGTTTAGGTGTTGACTTTGCAAAATTAAACTTCAGACCCGAGTAAGAGCAGCCTGCCAGGACATGGGATCTCCACTCTGCAAGGAACAATGTGGGACACAATAATTCTTCATAGAAGGCTTTCCTCACTACAGTTTGAGATTATTTACTGAAATAGATGCTATGCATAGGTGTGGTAGCATCATAACTTCATTTTAGCAAGTTGTAGCAACCACGTCTGCCTGTAGCATCCCCATGTAAAATCAGCTTGCTCATCTTCACAGTCATAGTAGCTCTAGAGCAGCCTTACAGCTCTGTTGATAAACAAGGTAATGTGTCAGTGTTTGGAGAGTGTGAGTGCTCCTGTAGTTTATTTGAAGCTGGATCCTTAGGAATCAGTTCATCTAGTGGAATAAATTAGCCCCAGTGCTTCCTGGAGTATACCCAAGGCTCCTCTGCACAGGCTATTAAAAATAAAATGAAAGGTGGGAAAATCTATTTGTGCAGCATCTTTTTTGTGAAGGCAAAGAAATTCTTTAGAGGGACCTAAAACCTGTATTGATGTGGAAGATCTGGTTAAATGCAAATAAAAGGGACAATTGCCAAAAGAGTAAACAAGTATTGAGAGACTGATGTTATGAATTTGGGTGTGTACTGCTTTGTGTTGATACATAGATAATATTGATATATAGTTGATATATTTCCATAAAACCTCTTTTCCTACTTTCTTACCAGCAAAGATCTGATATCATTATGGTTTTTGTATTGGGGCCAGAGTGATTTGGCTCTGGCTGGGGCCAGGTGCCCACCAAAGCTGCTCTGTCACTTCTCAGATGCACAGACGAGAGAAAATATAACAAAAGGTTTGTGGGTTGAGGCAAGGACAGGGAAATCACTTAGCAAGTGCTGTCATGGGCAAAACACTCTACTTGGAAATATTGCTTTAGTTTATTACCAATCAAATCTGACCAGGGTAAGGAGAAGTCAAACCAAGTGCTACAATACCTGCTCCCACAGCCCCTCCCTTCCTCCCAGACTCTGCTTCATTCCCATTTTCCCTCCCTCCTCTCCAGAGTTGATGGGCTCAGCCTTGGTCTGTTGGAGAGGGCTGGTGCTGGCTCTGTTGGACATGGGGGAAGTTCTGGCAGTTCTCCAGAGAAGCCAAATCTGTGATCTCCTCCTGCTCCCCACCACCTTCTGCTCCCAAAACCTGAGCACACAAACCCAATACATTCCACCCCTCCTAGTTTAGTGTAAGTTTATGTGAGTAATGCACATTTTCTGACACAGGGCCCTTGCTTATTCTTTAAATAATATCCCCTACAGATACCTGGACTAAGTTTTACAGTAGTTCTTGAATATACTCATGCCTTGAATGCTGGAAGAAGTATTTCCCTTGCATGGCTTGCATTTGGTAGAATTGTTCACCTCTGAATGCTTTGTCAAGAGCCAATTGCCTTTCCTTAGTTTAGGGAGGTGTCTGAGCTGTGCCTGATCCTGGGGTTTATATTGGAACAAAGGAATGGTGCAAATGTGCTCATTTGCACTCTGTGCATGTACAAATGAGAATGCACAGCCATCATTCCCAGGGGCAGGCAAATAACCTAGCTCTGATTCATCATCTGCAACCAGGAGAATTCCCAGTTTGGTTTATTCTAAGGAAGATGCATGAAAATAGTCCAGATATCTCCCCAGATGTGTTGTTACTGCCTCATCACAGGGTCATTGTCTGTTTATGGAACTTCTTGAGAAAATATTAACACAAAATAGAAATTTCCAATATGAGTTTCTATGTACCTGCAAAAATATGTAACTTTAATATACTATATCCCTCGTTTCTGTTTTCTAGGGGAAGTAACATGTAGAATAGATCAATTCCTATGCAGTACAAATTTGCTTTCCTTTTCACTAAGCCTGTTATTTATTTAGCAATTTACCAGTTTTTCATAACAATTAACACATTCTATAGTATGGATAATTTTACTGTCATTGTATTAAGTTTTAATAATACTTTAAAATGAACAATTTTTATGACATATGTAATTTTGGTGTCCCATAAAAAGTCAGGAGAATAGAACAAATTAATGGTGCTTACCAATAATGGATCTTGTCAAAATTAATTTTAAAATAACAATGATCATAGTAATTAGTTACAATGCATTTCTTGAGTCAACCACTCTCTGTGCAATTTACATTTGATAAGAATGATGATTGTTCATCAGAACCTGTCTTGTGATCCTGACTAAATTTCAGATAACAGATAAACATGAATGCAAGTCCACAAAACCAGTGGATAAAGCTTGCAAAGTGCAATAGCTGCAATGCTGTATAACAATTAAACACACCTATTAACGAGAATATTAAAAAAAACAATCAAGTAAACATCATCGGAGGAGCAAAAGGCTGAGATTTTCACTTTATTGATTACTGAGCTTAGCCGAGGTTTTTACACTGATTCTCAGACTTGCTTGCTTTGCCAAAAGCCTGAGTTATGAATGCAGAGGATACCTGCTCTTACTGTGGCTGCTGCAGACACCGTGATGGGCTGTGTGAGCAGAGTGCAGGGGATGCAGGACAGAGGTGTGCAGGGAATGCAGAGTATG
>VRYO01000570.1:3874091-3960070 GCA_009812075.1 Sialia sialis
GAAATACATCTCAGCAGAACTGAGACAAACTGTGTTGTGGATTTAATGTCTCCTCCGTTATGGTGGAGAACTTTGTAGAAGGAGGAGTTATGTCTTTGGCCATTACATAAATGGCACTGCAAATCTTGCCATACCATGCTATGCTCTTCTATCAAAGATTTTTATTGAAGTTATTTGCCATATGGGGCCCCTATTTTTTCATCATTCTAATTAAATAGTGTAAACTAAGAAAACAAGTGTAAATACTTTATTGTGCGAGACTAATAGATAGCAACAGCTACTTTTGCTGGAAAACAAGGGCAGATCAAATCATCAAATTCAGCTCAGCTTGATTTGTTCTGTCTACCATCACATATTTCCTTTACTTCTCATCTGTATAATGCAGTCAAATGCTAAAATGTGCACCATACTCAAATCTAGATAAGAAACAGGCACTTGAGAAATTATTTAGAGAGTGGTCGGCCATGACTGGCTTTACAAACTTGCTTTTTAGGACTTGAGTAATTTAGCATCTCCTGATAGCATAACTCTAGTTTCTGGGTATGGGAAAACCCAAGAGGCCAGAAATTCAGTTGTGGGTTTCATCTGAGGTTCTGAGGCTTTACAGTTCCAGCAACAGGAAAAGATATAAATTGCAGAATACTTGTATTTCAAATCCTGTTTAAATATTTAATTTCCTGCATGTAAAACTTGCCTCCAGATAATTTTTTATTTGTTTAAATACTTGTATTAAAAATGGGTGCTATCTTAAAATGTATCTCCCATAGAAATAAATGCAGAAATTACGACAAGTAGTTCTGTGAAGGAAGATTGTGCTAGTAGCACCCTCAAACAGTTACAACTGCAGAGTAATCCTTTCGCAGTGAAAATGATGAGCTACTTGCCCAATGAATTTTCAAGTAACCTTCTGCCACAGGCTGCAGAATTCCCTCTCACCCCAAGGGGAGGTGGATGGTGAGGGGGAGAGTCTGATTAAGTGATGGCACCTTATCCTGGAGTCAGAGTCAGAAACGCCTGGCTTGAGGAGCTGTGCCAAGGGCACAAAGTTTGCAAGAGAAGGAGCTTGTGATTTAGTGAATGGTAAGCTGGGAATGAGGACAGTCACTGTGGTTTGTGTTTATCAAGTGCTTGGAGCTGGAGCCCTGGTACATGCTGGTGACTCGGAGTGGCTGTGGTAGTATAGAAACATACTGAGAAACATGATGAATGTGGGAGTTCATGATTATGACTAATTATGGCAATATAACAGCATTTCCTATGACACTTTAAATGTTCTTGGATGAGTGTTTGGTTATGTCTTTTAGTTACTCCTTGGTTAAAGGGAGTCCTTGAATAAGTAGCGATATTTAAAGCATAATTTACAAGAAAGAAAAAAAACCACCATCACTCTAGGGAATTTTACCCATTTAGCCCATTTACAGATTCAATTCTGCAGCAAAATAAGTGCCCTAAGCTTAAGGATGCTGAAATGTGTGAGGAAGCTTTGCCACTCCACCTCGTGGAGTCACGCAGAGCTGTGATCTCACCCCCAGGGTACCTGGGGCATACACAATTCCATTGGAATGTGAGGAACTTTTCCTCTTCTGAGTGAAGCTGTTGCTGGTGTTGCATTCCTTGGTCTTTCTGTCTTTCAGACCAACACAATTCAGGCGCTTTTTGTATTTTGGGGGATAGAAAAATTATCTTCAGTTAGAAGCCTATTTCTGATTGAGCGTCAGTCAGGACTGCTGGAGAATTTAGAAAATGGTGAAGTATATAGTTTTTTTTCACTTGTTTGCTCTTTTTCTAAGCCTTTCTTTCCTGCTTGTGTCCTTTCATTTAAACAGGCTGATGGCATGGGGAGCAGCAGCCAGTCTTCTCTGAGCGACTGAGGGGCTCTGCTGAGCTCCTCTCATGGAACCTCCCATAGCTCCAGCTCCTACTGTGTCCAAAGTTTCCAGAGATACTGCATTTTTTTGAATTCTGACAAAATTCTTTCATGTGTTTCTATCCCCTAATGGAAAAACATTAAATAGCTCAGTGAGACTTCATTGTCTTTCATTTTAAAAACTTTTTTTCAGTATGTTTCCTATATGGGAATAAACAAGAAAAAAAAAAGCATGGAAGTACCTCAGCAATTGCTCATGATGTGCAAATGTATTTGCATGCTCTTTTTTTAACCTTGTTTTTAAGTCTATTCTTAAAACATCTAATTTCCAACAGGAATGAAAGAAAAGTTTAAAAATATTGAAAGAGGAGGTAGAAATGCAGTTGCTTTTCTTTTTTGCCAAGGCAAGATTTCATTTCTCTGAAGACAGAGAGTAGGCGATGGTGAGGACAGCTGTGAATCATTCATCGTGTAGACCTTCAGTCGCTTGAGGAGATGCACATCTCAGCTCACAGCTGATCTTGTGCCCCAAATCTCCATGCTCTGGAGCAGTCTGTACCTTGGGAATATGAAAAAGGAGTAGGTTCTTGAGGAAGAAAAACAGCAAAAAAATGCATCTACTTCAGGTTTTCTCTGTCTGACCTATGCCACCAAGCTCTCGGAAAGAAAGGCAGCATCTAGTAGATTTCTTGTCTTAAAAACTGGAAAAATTAGGCCAAGAAATTTCTTTTTTAAAAAAATTTTAAAGAGTAATTATATGAGTTGGCAGAAACCTGCAGTGTCTGCCAGTTTGCACATAGCACAGAGAGTTTGGCACTTGCCAAGGGGTTTTTTTTTTGGCAGTTTTCTGACACTGGATGATTTGTATCTGAGTCTGATCTCCCTTAGTGTCTGAAATGGCAAAAATGCATCTGACTAATCAATGACATTGGGATGACCTTCTTGTGCTTGTAAGCATACCAAGGGACTTCTTCTTCCTGGCCTTCAGATCTGCCAGTTCTCCCTGTGCTGGGAGCCTCATTGTTTCACCATATTGTGGAGTTATTTCAGTGCCCACAGGAAGCATCAGAACTGTAAATTCTTCAGCTTGAAAGGTATCTTAGAAAATGCTACAAAGAACCAACCAACTAACCAACCCACACAAGTGTAATGATGTGGTTTTTTAAAATCAGGATAGAAGAAATCAAAACTCTTCTCAGACCCTGAATCAGATCCTCTGACCCATTTGTTTTGCTGTTTGTGTTCTCCCCTATCACTGTAATTATCTGAACAGCTGATTTATCCCATCCTACACTGCTTATTTCATTTTATTAGGAAAGAGAGGTGAGTCCTGTGCATCTTCCCAGACAGAGGGATGGGAGTTGGGAATCATGTGCTGCTCAGAAAGTTTCCTGGATAGAGCCATGGGCATCCTCCAGCTCATCTTGAGTGTCCACACTCTCCTCTGCCTCTCCAAAGGGAGCTCCATGTGCACCTGCAGAGGGTTTGTGCTGCCTCTTCACTCACTGGGTTGCCACAATATTTTGGATGATGCTGTGCAGATCAGGGCATCCATGTGGATCACCCCAGGCATCATGGAGTGTCAATTCTGAAAGTGTGATGGCAGCACCTCTGCAGCTGTTGGTTGCTGAGGCAGTGGGGCACTCCTTAGTGCAAACTCTCAGCATCTCCAGAGCCCATAACCACACTTTAGAATCCTGACCACCTTTGAGGGAAACCCCCACCAAAGGCAGTGATCAAGTCAGTGGAGCGAGCTGACAATGGTGGGTATTAATCCAGCCCAGTGCTCCCATTGCTCACCCTGTCTCTGTAATGGCAGCAAGCTGTCAGCTCTGCTCTGAGAAATTCCCAGGAAATATTTCCTCTTTGAGGCAAGAGGAGCCATGCAGGCTCACACGACCTGCAGCATATTTTGGGCAAACAGATAAAAATTCCCAAGGGACTCATTCATCCAATGTTAACATTTTTCCTGAGGTTGGACTAACTTAAGTTATTGTGACCATAAAGCAGCAAAACATTTCAGTGCCCTAGAAATGTGACCCTGAACGTGTATAAGATTGCTGTGAGTTTGGTTTTTTTACATTCGAAAAGTCCTTTCTGTGCCAAACATCGGTGCTGCAGTGTTGAAATGAAGCTCAAATCTCTCCTGGTGACAACTGCAGTTAGCTTTAAAGTCTAAACCATCTGTATTTTATGAATTTAAAAGAAAATTATCGCAGTTGTGTTTCTGTGTATGAGGTCAAAGGCAGATTCTGCTCACGTGGTGATGTGATTCCACTGACAAGTACAGAATTACTGCTGCTGTATCTTCAAATGTAAGGAGAGCAGGGCTGTAAGTGTTCAAGTGAGTGCACAAAAGCAGACAAGTTGTGTGTGCCTGAAGTGGCAGGGAGTGATCTTCTCTAATTAATTGAATGACTGTCTCTTGTAGGCTGTGTCACCTACTACTGTAATGTGGGATAAAACACAGCTGCAAAGGCTTGAAAAAGCATAAATCCAAATTTGTACCTGTGTGGTTACATGCCATAGCAGACAGGTTAACATATTAAATATTACTGATTGGAACGTCTGCAAGTCTGTGAAGGGATTGCAGTCTCCACCAGGCACCAGTGATATTATATGGAGGAGGATGTGCATACAGGGACATAAATATAATGTTTAAAGACATACAGAATGAACCAAAATCACAATTTGAATTTTTGTGCATAGTTACCATATGGATTAAACATTCAAATAAGTGCATGATAGATACTTGATAAAAGAGGTCATGAAAAGCAGTGCATGGTATCATGTAGATACAGAACATATAAATGTTTTAGAGAGAAAGGCTTCCTTGGGTAACAATCTCCGTGGTTTTGGCGTTTAGTTAATGGCAGCTCAGTTTGAAATTGCCCTAACAGGGAAAGCTGAAAGCTGCAATGAAGGCAGCTATATATGGTGATTCTGGAATCAGGATTTTATAGAATTTAGATGGGCCACTTAAAATGAAATACCAGCAGCCACTTTGCTTCCCATCACATGAAAACATTGCACTCTGCTACACATCACCTTTCCATGGAGCTGGCTGGGAGAGGGAAGTGCCAGCAGTCTGCTGGGGCAGAAAATCCTGGGAGTGCTGGCTGGCAGAAATGAGGGCTGCACTGGTGATACCCTGTGGTTTTGTTGGTGTATGTTATCTCAAATTAATTAATTAGTATTTGCTCTCCCCCCTGCTCCACCCTCTCCCTCCCCTTTTAAGGCCTGACCTAATACACAATTTAAGTACTTAGGGATGACTGGAGTGTGCTCTGTAAAGTGTTTGTGTATCTGAATTACTTCAGCATTCAGATCTAGTTTCTTTTATCCTGCATAGATCTCCAATACTTCCTTGCTGGATGTTGTTGGTAGGTTTTTCTCTTGAACTGAAACTAGGGAGAAAAAGCAGCTCTGGATTTTACTTGTAGCCCAACAGTTTCTTGTCTGCTGTAACCACAAATGCAAATCAGATGGTTTGTCAGTAGCTCACTTGCCATTCTTAATGTCATTGTGCAGATGGCTTCAGGAAAAGGGGGTTTGTATACAAGTGATGCCTACATCTTGATTAATTCTAGATGAGCTCAAACAAAAGCTGCTCACCCTTTATTAATGCCATGTCGTTGAGCTCACTCAGCAGCACATGCATGGCTGGGGACTATGTGTGTGCCAGATCTGTCTGCAGCAAGGGAAGGAAATGTTTCCCTTCGTGGTGGGAGCATTTCTGTGCCCTGTAGGATTGTGTTCAGGTGCTTTGAGACTGCTGAATGATAAGATAGGTGGAGAGGGTGTGGCACAACTTCTGTGGTGGGGCAGAAGTCTCTGGGATATCTCCTCAGTAAAGTGCAGGCAGCAGGGTCCAGCAAGGAGTGGAAAAGGGCAAGAGAAATCCTGGTCCTGACTTTCATCTTGTATCTCCCAACCACCCATGGGCTGATGTCCCACCCTGGCCTGACCTCATCCCCTTACCTCAGAGGTGATGGATTTGAAGAAGGAAGAGATGAAAACATCCACAGTTATTTAAAGGAAAAATGCCATTAAGAAGTTAGATTATGATCAAGACAATATCATGCACAAATCTGTTGCAAACTAGAGGAGGGGTTTGAATGCCAGCAGCAACCTGCAGTTATGTTTGAGACATTTCTGTAAAACTATAAGGAAAATATAAAGAGGTGAACTCAAAACAATGTCAACTGCATTTGTGGAAACAGGCTTAAAAGAGTGAAAACTTTCAAAGGGAAACAAAAACAAGTCAAAGCACTAACCAGTCTGGTATGTAGTGATTGACAACAGCAGGACAGAAAACCCTATAAACAGTTTTTATTTGGGATTATGCTTCATGTGTCCTAGCTATTGCAAAGAAGAATTATTGTTTGACAGACTTGCCATCTAGCAAAATATTTCCCAGCATATGAATAATAGCTTAGCAATATGTTTGTGAATGAATAAATCAAGGTTGATGAGGTGGTAGTTTTCCAGTAAAAGTAAAAGGAATGTTTCTGGAAAACCTATTGAGTTCAAAAAAGCATCTCTCTATGTTTTAATCTCTCAAGAAAGCTACCTTAGCAACATGATTCCCTCTTCCTAACAGGAAAAATAAAAATAAAAACTCAATGGCTTAAAAGGAGGAGGCAGGTTTTCTCTCAAGCAGAGGATGTATAGGGGAGTGCCATGGCTTTGTGTACAGGGAAACCTGGCTGGTTCCACTTGATTCTCTCACAGAATTTCAATTTATCTGTTCGGGTTGTGCTCCTGCTTCTTATAGCACAAATGTTCAGGTGCTAATTAATTTATGTAATTTGTATTTGTCATTAAAACTGGAGATGAGAAAGGACCTTTTGGTCTTTCTCCTGCTGCATAAAAGGCATATCTGTATGTCAGTGGGCTTTTTCTTTTTCTGATTAGGGAGATGATTTAATCATTTCCATTGAGTGGCTTTTCCAGGAATGGGAAGAGATAAACCCCTGTAGCTTGCCTGACATTCATCCCTCTATTCTTCTTTGATTAATTTTCTCCATTTTTTTCATCTCTTCTATATTCTAATTCCTTTCTGCAATCCCCTTAAAACATTTAGCATCCACTGCATGACTGCTGTGTCCACACGTGTGTGTTCTGCTCTCTTTGCACAGTAATCTCTACAGCCCTGTAATCTCTGTGGATGCCTAAACTAAACAACTAATTGTGTTTATCTGCAAACTGCTCCCATGACTTGGTCCACTGAAAAAGAGCATTAAGAGCAGGTGGTGAGCTGTGATTGCTGTTTCTGATTGGGGAAGAATTATGCATGTCTTTATTTTTATTATCTCTTTCCTCTGTCTTCCCACCTGCTGTTGGCTCTGCTTTTAACCCTGCAGCAGGCCCTGCCTTTTTTCCTTTCCCTGCACTCAGACATGGAGTTAATGCTACAGGAGGGCTCTGGTTCCCAGCTGCTGTGCTAATAGCACAATTGACATTGAGGTACCAGGGCAAAATGTTTATTGAGAACCAGGGGAAGACATAATTGAATGAATTAATGATGGAGGGAAGGATTAAGATTATGCTCCTAGCTTCCAGACATGCCAGATATTTTTAAAGCAGTATTTTAACAAGGAGAATGAGGAAAATGCTAAACAACTGAGATGCCTGAAGGTCTTGGTGGTTGTCTCGACTGGGTATGTATGTTCCTTCCCTACAGGAAAGGTCAGCTTTTTTTGGCTGGATTTCTAATATCGTGTGCTCCAGGACTTGAGCAGACAGGGCTCAGTGGTTCAGAGATTCCTTGCTGGGATACTCTAAATCCACAGCAGGGTGAAAGGCCAGTGTTCTCTGTGCTCTTGGGGTCTGGCTCAGAGGAATCTGCTGCACAGAGCTTTGACCTGGCTGTGCCTGCAGCTTGAGAAAATCACAGCTATCTGTGCACCACCTGCAAAGAGCAAGTGGGAATCCTCCAGAAACAGAGCTGTTAAAAGCCAGAAATTCCTGATGTGGATAACAGCTAATTGTTATTACATTTCCTTTCTTCTGGAAGTACTGCCTTGTGATCTGGCTGAGCTGGTGGGAGGAGGAGGTCAGGGCTCAGTTTCTGTTGGCTTCCTTACATGCAGAAGGCCCAAAATGTAAAACCTGTGAAGAGCTTTGTAACATCTCACTGCCTTTAGATCTTGGCAATGCTCATGTCTCTTTTCTAAAGGATCTCACCTTGCTAGAGCAGCTCCTCTGAGTATTTTACACCATGTAACTGCTTGCTGTCTCTTGCTGAATCCCTGCTAAGTTATGAGCCATGATATAAAATGGCACTTAAGGGTTGAAATCTATCTGACTTTCCTTAGGGTTGAATGTACAACCTCATGCTATAGTTTTAGCTAGACTTGAGTCCCCAAAGTCCAGGAACACCCAAGCAGGCTGCCCTGATTCAATGCACAGTGTGCACTGTGTATCCAGGTAAGCTCATGACTGCTGGCTGGTGGTGTTATCCTCAAGGTTTTTCTTTGCAAACAATCCAGCTCTGCCTCTGTTCACAGTCTGAATGCCAAGGACCTAATTCTGGGTTAGTTTCAAATTTCTGCTCTTGTCTGATTTGGATGTAAGTGGAGCAGTTTGGTTTTGGGCAATGAAGCCAAAAATACAGGTGACTTGACTTCATTTTCTCTGCATTCTTTTTCTGAAGTACATTTTTATCTCCAGAAAGAGGAACACATTGCTTCAATAGCAATGCAGAACGTGGAATCATAGAATAGTTTAGGTTGAAAGGGACCTTTAAAGACCATCCTGTCCAACTGCCCTGCAACGAGCTGGGCCATCAGTCCTGTCTAGTTACACAAAATGTAGAAAGCACTTTAGAGCTCTTTCTTGACTTTTTTTTTCATATTATAAAGGGGATAGTGAGGAGGATAATACTTTCTTAAAGTATAGAAAAGCATTCCTCTACTGTTTTAAGCTGAGTATTTAATCTATTCAGTGAGCCCTGGGGAGAGGAAGAGCTTTCTATTCACAACCTCCTGCAGCCACCTTTGAGCTTTTTTCATGAACTCAGGCAGCTGACAAAAATGCTTCAGTCCTTTCAAAGGGTGAGCCAGAATCCACTACATTTTGTTGCAGTCTCAGCTTCTTTTAGTCTTTTTTTCTTTAATAAAGACAAATGCATTCTAAACTAACATGCACTGTAATAACTATGTTCTTTTGATGAGGGAACAACCAGAAAATTGCAGATTAAGATGATAAAAGAAAATAAAGTGTCCCTTACATACCTTGCAAATCTAATGAAGTTAATTTTGCTGGTTTTAGTTTTAAAAGGCAGTGAAAGAATATCTGCAGCAAGGCTGTACCGTGCATCAGGAGGAGAAGTGACAAATCTGAGCTTCAGAAGGGATCTGTATGTAGAAAAGCATTGACTTGAGTGCACCAGATTTTTTTAAAAAGCTATTTGTGCCTTGAACAGCTACAATGGGTAGTGATGCCTGGGAGCTGTGCTGTGGGCCAAGAAATGTCAGCTGGGAGTCTTTTGGGAACAAGCCAGGTAAAGGTGAGCAGTGGCAGAAGCAGAGACTGACACACTGTGGCCAAGGGACTGGCATGAAGATTGAGCACAGACTGGGAGCTGAGATGCAAGATAACTTCTCCAGGAACTGGGAGAAGTCAAAATTCCTTGGGGTCCCACTGGAAAAAATGAGCAAGTAAACAGTTCCTGAACATGTGCAGCTTTTGCTGCTGCTGCTATGGTTTGGTTTGGTTTGGGAAGCACAGTTATTTCATGGAGATGGGAACCAGAGAAATGGAGGGTCTCTTGTCTGAGTTGATTGTTTCAGTCTCTTTTTCCCCACTTGCTGCCTTTGTTTCCCTCCTGTTTCCAGCTGGAGTGTGCAGAGGATGGTGGGTGGATGCAGAGCAGTGGGTCTGTGAGCAGGGGCACTGCAGGTGCCCTGGGGACAGCTCCAGCCCCTGCAGCCTGGGAACAGCCCCCCAGGGGAATCCTGCAAGTATTCAGGAGGAGGAGCTCACAGAATCCAGGAATAGCAGCAGTGAAGGGGATTTCTGAGTCACAGGATTATGTGTAATCCTAGTTTGGGACCAAGGGTTGGCAGGAGAGCTCTGGGACAATGGGATGCCACTTTTGGGGCATGGGAGCTGGGTCAGATCTCTGCTCAGGCTGAGCCTGGTCCAGCTTGGTCTCAGGGACCTTTGCTTCAAGGGGAGCAGCAAGAATCTTCCTACAGGGAAGGATGGAACAGGCCTGAGGCTGAGCTAATGGTCCACTGCAAAGAAATCAGGGGCTTGCAGTCACTGAAGAGTCTCGTTCATTGTACTGACACCTAAATGCCCTTGTCAGGTGGTATCAGTGCTCCATCCTCTTTTAACTCCTGTTTCAATCTCAACCTCTTATGTTTGGCACAAAGTTTGGCAGTGGATTAGCTGACATTTTATGTCCAATTTTAAATTGCTAGCTCTTCATCCCTGTGTCTGTTCTCTCATTTCACAGAACAAGAAGGACAAGCCTAGACATTTATGACTTAGTGTCAGTAGGTTCCTTGCAGCTTTTGTGTTTTTATTGCTATAATTTCTGACATAAAAGTGTCAAAAAGATGGACAGCCTGTGCAGATGGGAATAAGCTGAGCATGAAACTGGACTGAGGAGCAGAATGGAAACCTGGCCCCCGAGCTGCCCCAGGAAACCTTCCCAAACCACTGCATTGGTGTGAGCCTTGTCCAGCCTCTGGTGTTTGAAATATTTTCTGTGTAGAACTGACGTGAGCAGGGAAAAGCAGGATTCAAACTTCTGTTTCTAAGAGAACTTTTAAGAAAAGGCCAGTGATGCCGGCTGTCCCATAAGCTTTTTATTAGTGACTCATTCAACACTGGGAATAAACAAGGAATTGAATCAAGCTGGGCCTGTCTTGGTCTTTTCCCCTGAATCCTATTTTTATCTACAGAAATGCAAATCAGAAATACTTTGCTGAAACTAGGAGGTACTTTATAATTTATTTGTCAAATTGGTGGGAAATTTCTGAAACACATGGTTCCAAAAGTATCTGTTATTGCTAAATATCCCCTCCCTCTGGACACAGCAGGCTATTCAGATGTGCCTGAGGATGTGATGAGCTGCTGAGAAGGGAATGTCAATCAGTGAGGCAAGCATGAATGGTCTGGGCTTTCCATGAAATGTGAAGGCAGCAAATATTTGGTATCGTTAAAAGAACAAAGTTGACATATTAAATAATCGACTCCGTAAAATCCATTTTGCAAAGGATATGTTTCTGGAAATTAGGTGTTAGCATTTGGTAAAAAAAACCCGATAAATCATAAAACACTGCTATGAATATTATGAAAGTAAATCAAGGAGTGTCTGTAAAGTCAGCTGCAGCTTTAAGTCTGCTCTGATGCTGAAATAAAATCTTTATATTCTTAAATTTTCACTTGCATCCATATTGTACTCCATCCTGCATGCTCACACAAGCAGCAAACTGAATTGACAAGCTGCTCAAAATCAAAAGTAACTTTTTTTCCCATGGGGGCTTGGTTGGTTTTATCTTACTCCTAAGGCTCAGAATGAACCTCACACACTTGGTGCATAATGCTGAGTGTTTCGAGATTGCTGTTGGCTTTGTACTTTCCTGTACAGGTGTACATCATTTTTCTCAGGTGTTTGGCAGATGCCTGGCACTTGCCAGCAGTGTTTGTACCCAGTGCCCTGTTCTGTGCCTGCCTCCCCAGCTGTGATTCAGAAGCTTTCCCTGAATCTC
Organism: Sialia sialis; assembly: GCA_009812075.1. Lineage (NCBI taxonomy): Eukaryota > Metazoa > Chordata > Aves > Passeriformes > Turdidae > Sialia > Sialia sialis. The sequence continues at coordinate 3,885,687 of VRYO01000570.1, forward strand.
TGATAGCTTCTCCTCTGGTAGTGAAACACAGCTTGCTCTGGAAATCAAATTATGCCATGAAATAATACTTCATAGCAGTCGTCAGTACTAAGCCTTTTACGAGCTGTCAATATTTAGGATTTGTCTCTATGTAGTGGCTTAGTTTTATCTGTGAGTGAGGCCAGATAAGAAGAGAATTTGTGAGCACAAGAGAATGAGTGGGCTGGCTCTTGCGCTCAGAAATCTCGCTGTGTCTGTCCCTGCTCCCGCTCGCAGCACGTCACCAGGTAATGGATGAGGTTTTCCCTCTGTCCAAGATGTGTTTTGAGGTGAGAGTTGACTGCAAGAGGAGGCAAAGCACAGGTTAGTGTAGTGCAGAATGTAGCAATCACCTGCACAGGGTGTAGATCAGTCGGGATGTTCTCTCTCTGCCTGTGCCTGCACTGTTTTAACATGGGGAATAATTGCTCTTTGGCCTCCTGACTCCTCTGGGACTTTCGTGGTACAAGGTTTGGATTAGGAATGAAGAAAAGAAGACTAGACTGACACATCTCTTTTAGTAATTTCTTCTCTGCAGCTGCTTTTATGTCTGTCTCTCTGGTTGAGGTTTTCCATTTCGATGTGTAACCCAGCACGAGGACTACCCAGGTTGAAGAGCAATGACACCATCCTGAATTCTGCTCCAGGCAGAATCAGTTTCTCTGTCTTCATCCCTCACTCCTGCAGCCTTACAGCCTTACAGTGCTGCGAGAGCCCTGCGTGTCACTGGGCTCATGGGGTGGCACATTGCAGCCAGAGTTCTGCTTCCTTTTAAATTAGAATAAACCTGTGAAACAAATTCACTGTGAAAGACTGTGTTCTTAATGTAACTGTTTGAGGGCTAACACCTCTCCTTCAAAAGATCTATTTCCTTACAGTGGGTTGAGCTTTTTGATCTCTTTAAGGTCAGTCACTGCTTACTGAAATGTATTTTCACTTCATAATCTTCTATCAGTTGTTCTGTATAATTTCATTCAGGTGCATTTCTGATGGTTGTTGTGCTCAGCTGTGCCCTTGAAATTATTAATTTGACTCTGTATCTTCCAGCATTTCCCTGTTTGCTGAAATGCTGATAATTCCCATAGCCTGTCCTGTCCTCTCCTTGCTGCATACTCAACATTATTCTTTCTACCTTTTAGAATATGAATGGCAGTGGCCTTTTGCCAGGCACTGCTACTGTTGCCTGGTGAAACAGGAGAATATAATTACAGTTTTGTGAAATAATAATAATGCCTGTTTTACAGCTCTGAATGTAAAATACACTTATAGGCAAACATATTAGCATTTTCCCTGCTTATTATTGACAGCTATACCAATTTTGGCTGGTTTTCGTATGACTGGGAGAGATTAATTTCCTGTTTAGTTTTGGAGACAGTGGGAGTTACTGGGCTTTAGGGCAAAGCCCAAACAGGATTAAGTCATGTAGGGTGAAAAGTTTCCTGAGGATCTATCAAAGGGAGTAAATGTGGAGGTGAGAGGGGTGGGGAAGAGTGGAAAAATGCATAAAAAGTTTCTCATGGATTGGTCCCTTGCATGGGTGGCACCTGCACATGTCCTGCCTCCCTTTTTGGTTTGTCATGAGATGTGGGCTAAAGAAAGGAGGTGCTGTGGCAAAGAGCTGTGGGGCTGCATCTGTAAAACTCAGGGTGAAGAGAAATCCACTCAGAAGTGTAAAGGCATGGCTGTGTAGCGCACCTTGGGGAAGGGCTGTCAGTTTTGAGGTAAAGTAGCTGTCAGAAGAAAAGCTGAAGCAAAACTAGAAAACTGTCCAAGGTGTCTGGATGTAGCCCTACAGCAAAAAACAAACTAAATGTGTACTGTTGTTAACAAACCCTTTTGTGACAGGAGGGGAGGGTTGATTAACAGCAGAACATCCAGACGGAGACCGCAGACAGAACTGCTGCTTCCCACGGTTTGCAGAGGACAACTGAGGCCTGCAAATGCTTACAGAGGTCTAGAGATAAGCAACAGGCTTGGCATGCTGGAGACATAAAAACAGATGAATTAATTTTTGTAGTAATAAGTCTTGCTGTGTTAAAAAAAAGTCTGAAATTTTGTTAACTGTAAAGTTACGTGTTGTGAGACATGCCAGTGCTACAGCAGGGGTGCAGCCTCTGCACTGACAGCTTTGGCAGGTGACAAGGGCTGCCTGTGCTGATCTCCTGTGGGAGCAGTTTGTGCTAGAATGGGTAAAAAAGCCCTGTGAGAGCTCAGTTAATAAAAAGCAAATGATCAGAGCTGAGCAGGCTCGTTTTTGCTGCGACAGTTTAAGGGCTATTCATATAAATACCTCAAATGCATGGAGAGGAATATAATCCCTGGTGGCAGACATGGTGACAAGCTGTCGAGGCAGTGCTGGGCCACAGCTCCAGGTGGGAGAGAACAGCCCTAGACCACCAGAAAACTGGATTATTGTCTGCCCTTTCTGTGTCCACCCTGCTAGCAGCAGTCCTGCTGCTGTTGGGATTGCTGTTTATCACAGTGGTGGCAGTCAGCCCTGCATGCAATTTTGGAGCTCCTTCAGGGATTTGAGTCTTTTTCTTGCACTTTTAAGCAGAAGCCCCTTGTTAGCTATATACCCTCATGACATTAATTTCATTGCTTTTGTTAAAGCTCCTTGAGAGTAGTCACTTTAATTTTGCACGATATGTTGTAGTTGGAGTACAAATATCTACATCAGTTTATGTGGTTGCAGGAGAAATTGAGCTGTAGTACCTCTGGGGGAATACAACTCCACGGGGACTCAGAGTAAATATTTCTTGAAGCCCATTGAAGTTATTTCACTGATATTATGCTGGCTTGTAGAAGGAGCTAAGAGTCTGCTCGTGCTGCTGGGTGATGGTTATTCCTTCTGTACAAGGGAACCTGCTTTTATTTCTGTGTGGAATGAGAAGATGCTGCTGAATGTGCACAGCTGAGGGTGGATACAGTAAAGCAAGTTTAGTTAAACCTGCAGGTGTAAACCTGGGGCAGGCAATGGGTTCAGCCACTCTTTTCAGAGCTGCCACTGAAATTGGTTTCCTTCTTGGATTTCAGCTGGCTTTGCATGGCTGCCTCCAAGTGTGTCAGAACTGTGTGGGCTATAACCAAAATACTTCATAATGCAGCTCTGTATGGTTGGCTGAACTTTACATGGCTAGGATTGGCTTAACTTTATGTAGGAGTGTTTCAGCAGTATCCTAGAGGTTACTACAGGGCACAGTCTGCTGTGGAAGACACCTCCAGGGTGAGGTGCCGTGTATGTCTGAGGTTTCTGTGATGTTGTTTTGGAATAGAAAGACTCATGCTTTGGCTTATAGTACTGCATAAGCCACAAGGGGAAAGAAATAGAACAGCATGTAGGGAGCTGCAGTAGAAAGTGAGAGAATCACATACTTGAGTAATTCATTAGGTGATTCATCCTGTGATAGTTCTTTGGATCTGTTATAAGAATTAGTACTTCTCCTTATGCAGTGGAGGAAGAAATTAATTCAAACTTTCTAGAACAGCATAAGAAGTGACTTTGAAGCTCTGTCAAGTGTTGCTATGGTTTAGGAATCCAGAACATGGGAGCTGTTTATCAGTCTGGGCCAGCTGAGGGACTGCTTTGAATGAAGTAATCTTGATCAGCGCTGAAATCTCCTGATGAAAAGTTGTGAGCAAAGCCAAATATAGGCCTGCCTTTAGTTTCCTCTTTGATACCAGCTTCAGTAAGATGCTCAAAAAATACAAAATACATTGGTCTTGTTTGAATTAAAGCAGTTCAAGAATGCAGGTTGACTTCAGACGATGACCTCTTTATCTGCTGGCAGAAGATGTTGCATTTCTTTCACAGTACAGGCAGCAAGGCAGACCAGGAACAGGACTCTCTACTGCTCCTAAAAAGCCAAACAGTTTTGTGCATGAGAGAAAATCCCTTCAGTTCATGAGCAAAGAAAGGGTGGACCTCCTGGTCAGACTGTTGGATCACTCCAGCTAATATTGGCTCTCTCAGTGGTACAGATTTGGGTATGGTGTCCTTTCCTCCCTCTAACATCAGAGCTGTACCTTCCTCTTCCATCTGCAGCCATGGTTCTGATTTCTCTCACTTTCAGGAGGTCCCAGAATAATCCTCACCATCACTGCAGATACTTTTCTGACTGTACTTCTTAAACTGTCCCTCTCCTCTGTATACATGGGGCCTTAATTCTGCATCAGTGTTCTTTGTCTTAATTTCACAGTTTTGGACTAAAAGGTTTGTAGTTTTTGGAAAACTGCAAAGTGAAATCATTGAAGTGTTTGTGTGCTCAAACAGTGATTTGGAAATATAAGTTGTCCTCAGTCAGTAACTGTGTGCAGCTTTTTGTAATATATTTGCAAACCAACCTTAAATAATGTAGCTTCAACAGTCTCAGAGTTTTGAGTGAGTTTTGCAGTGGCTCTATAATTTTATAGACTAATTTTCAGCCTTTTCATTTGGTTGGGTTTTGTTTGGATTTTTGTTTCATTTTGTTCTTTTGTCTTGTTTTTTCCCTTGTTTGTTTTTTGACAAGCTGTCCATTTTGGTGGTTCACCTTCCACTTTTATTCCTAGAGAGCTTTATTCCCACCTGCAGCTTGGGGAGATGTTTCTGTTCCCTTTTGGCCAAGGCAGCCCTCCTGCCTCCTGCCCACATCTCTGCCTCCAGCAGGTCCTGAACCAGTCCTCAGAAAAGAGGATTCCTTGAATTCTCCTGCTTCTTCAGACAAACCAAGATATCTGCTGGTCCTGTGGCAGGATTTGTGCTCCCTGTAATCTGATTTACTGGCAGCTGCCCTGCTCTTCAACCCTTCTGTCTCTGTCACAGTTCCTTGATGCCCTTTCTGCCTCTCTGCTCACCTCTCATGCTGAGTTCCTTCATCTCTTGTGAATCTTGCTCAAGGACAGCAGTGAGTTGGGCTCCTCAAGTAGGAGTGCTGTGATTTTTATTTATTTTTGGCTAAATTTTCACTCTCCATCCTCTTTTCATCCTCAGCATTTCTGCTCCTCTGTCCACACCTGGCCAGGCTCAGAGTGTGTCAGAGGCATCCCAATCCTCTCTCAGCCTCCTTTCCTGGATCCCAGCATATCTGTGGCACTTACTCCCTCCTCTCAAAGCTGGCCTTGCTCAGAGAGCTGAGGTGTCCTGTGATATCTCTCCTTGTGCCTTTGCACTCACATCTTCTTGGGAAAGGTGCTGTCTCTGTTGGATGATGGTTTACAGTGCATTATGTGCACCATTATGGTTTTATAATGAAGATTTTGACATATTAAACACATTAACACTTGAAATGTGTAGTACCTGTTTAGTTTTCGACCTCAGGGAAATTTTCTAAAGATGTTAGCTGTTTGCATAATAAACTTATGATGATAACAGTATTTTACCAAGGAAGGAACAGATCTAATATTCCCTGTCTGAGGTTGTAACTCTGAGTGTGACTTGCATTAGAGTTTTGTGCAATTTGACAAGTTTTATGCTGATTCACTTTGCATATGGGAGAGCTGAAAGCAATTCATGTCAACCTGAGTGTGCAGGATGTGAGTCATTGCCTGGTGGTCAATGCCTGGTCTGGCTAAGAAGAATATTTTCTATGAAATGAGTCTGTGAATCTTTGAAAATTACCTTTTTACATATTCATGAAAATTTACCTAAATTCATAGCAGCTTTGCAGAGAAAGTGAATTGTGTTCTGGAAGTTCCATATGGTCTGTGCTTTTATATTTGAGCAATTACTACATCAGAAATGTAAAGCCCCCAAACATGCTCTCAGACCATTGGAAGAAAAATCATTTCAGTGCCATGGTAGCCATGTAAGAGTTGTGTGTGATCCCCTGCAGGCTTCTTGACATCTCTGTTCAGGAGCACATAAAGATGTAGCCCCAAGCTGCTGTCTTTTTAAGGCTTTGTAACCCATCTCTGCTGACCTTCCTTGAACACTGATCTGGGTGTAAGGAACACAGTGAGACAGATTGATTGCTCTGGAGAGCCAAAAGTGGGCAGTGTGTGATATTTAATGATGGACCAGTTCTTGGGATGACCCACTCTGGGTCAGTTATTGCCCTGGAAACAGCAGCTGAATCTGTCCCCTCTGCTTGCTCCACACAGGTCTGCTCTGCTGCCAGGCAAAGATCAATTTTAGCATGCCCAGGCCATGGGCAAGAGCCTCTCAAAGCTCTCCTGGCTCTTTGGAGCAGTCTGTGTACAGAGCTTTTTGGAGACACAGCTCTGTTAGCCCTCAGAGAATATTCTGCCTCAGGGATGGAGTTGGTCTCCTCCTGATAGGCAAGCAGCAATATTTTATGGCAGCGTGACTATAAAACTTATCAGTGCTTGGCTGAAAAACCACCCTGATAGAAGCTGCTCTATATTGAAATGTGCTTGAATTTAATCTAGGCCTTGTGGGGAAATAAGCATCATCATCCCTAATGAGACACTAGGCTAGGAAACCAGTTTCTCTGAATGGTTTTAAGGGAGCTAATTTCTTGTGGAATGTCTGTCCCTTTAGGTGGCTGGCAGTGGTTAGCCATGGTGCCCTGGTTCTCAGGGATCACTGTCTTCATAGGAAGTGTGGAGCTGGAACAGACCTGCAGCATCAGGTTCTAAAGTAGCATTCCTGCTCTCTGGTAACGAAGTGGATGCTTTGTAATTGCAGATCAGCATGAGATGGTGCACTTTTTGGGCTTTTTTAACATTAAGGGAAAAAACCACCCTCATGCCTCTGTGTAAAGGGTTAATTAGTCACTGGATGCAAGCCATTTGTGTAAAATGCTAAATATTGTTCTTCTAGAGAGTGTATCAGCTAGAAGTAGCCAAGTATTGAAGTGTATGTTTGCCTTTTCTCCCATGGACTAATTCATTAGGGTAATTATGATTAGAAATCTCCTACAGAGATGTACATGGAGGAGGAGAAGAGGGCTTTGGCTAAAAATTAGCTTTGTGGAAATCTTTTTTCCAGCTGGATCTATTTTCAGTTCTTCCTTCTACTCAGACTTGCTTCTTCCCTTCCACTACTGATACTGGTAAATTGTTCAGTAAAAGCACTAATGTTCTCTCACAGCACAGACGGAAGGTGAGAAAAAGGATGTTTCTACCTCTCCCTGCTTATTTCTGTAGTTGTGAGCTAAATAGTCACTGCCTTGGAGGCATGCAGGGAACTGAGGAGAAGCAGGATGGGGAACCACCACCCAGCATTCCCACTGTGCCCACTCAGCACAGGGTAGGTGGTTTACAGCTCTGAGAAGGGTGTCTTGATAATTTCTGTTTTCTCCTGTTCTGGCTGGGATGGCTCGCAGTCACCTCTCTCATGATTCTCCCAGCTCATGGGAAGCTCTTTCCTCACCCAGGCAGCTCTTTCTCCCCTTGAATTTTGGTATCCAGCTCCCTTTCTTTCCTATCCCTGCTCAGCTGCTGGAGATGTCTCCTCAGCAGGTTGGGGTGGGATCCTTCCATGTGCTTTGAACTACAGCTTAAAAGATGACCTTACCACATCCTTTAGAAAAGATACAGGAAAACTCTGAATCATTTTTAGATTCTAAAAACTTGCCACAAAATGAGCCTGGATGTGACAGTTGTAGCTCTCCAGAGGATGGATGGGATGAAGTGTTGTTGTGATCTCTGCCACAGGAGAGCTGCTGCTGTTTTCTCCCGGGAGTGGCTCTTCCTGTGTGCCACTCAAAGTGGTGCAGGGGCCACACCTGTGGCACAGGCTGTGCTTATATATATTTAATGGCATCTCAGGCACCGGGTTTTGATCTGTGCTGTGTTGTAGGCTCAGCTTTTTTACTGTTCCTTTTCACACTACTCCTCCCACCACTCTTCCCTTGCCTTCAGACCAAGGCAGAGCAAGATCTCTGGTCCCCTCTTCCATGTCCTGATTTCAAATCATGGCAAGGGCTGGCTCCTGTGCTGCAGGTTTTGCTGTGTATTTGTGTCTGAAGAGCTTTGTGCCTCTCACTTGTCTGCCTCCCTCATCCTGCAGGCACACAGGAGGCCCTCTGCAGGAAGAATGCTAAAAGATTATTATTTCAGCTTAAAACCCCCCAGCAAGTATATTCCTCCGGCTATCATCATACTGCATCTCCCGTGGGATGCTTAAGCTGCTGTGTAGAATGCAGCTCGTGTCTGGCTGTTGTCCCATCCCAACAGCAGCCTGTCCTGTTAGCAGGTCAGTCTTGTTACCGAGGATGCTCAGGTGTAAATGCCTTGGGAGGTCTTTGGGCAGGTAACTTGTATTGGCTGCCAGTTTTGATCCACTCAAACCAGCTGCAGTCATGCTGGAAATGCCACCAGTGTGCGAGAGAGGGGTAGGAGCCTAAGGCTGAAAAGCTAACAAGGACAGCCTCTGGTTCAGAGTGCTTTGGGCATAAGGAATTTTCAACAACAGGCAATTTAGGAACTGGTTTGCAGTGACATACCCAGCAGCCAAAATAATGGACCACTAAAAAGGTGTTTTGAGTTGTGCATTCTATTTTATTGTGTGTGTGTGTATCCTTGAATATGTTGAGGGCTGGGGGAGGAAGAAGTTTTGGTGTGTAACCTGGGTTAGTAATGTTAACTGCAGTTTCTGCTGCTGCTCCGGCATTGGGCAGGCACCCTATGAGCAGCTCTGAAAAAAGCTCAATTCTGAGTCAGTCCAGCTGTGCACTGGGCTCCTGTGTAAATGGTTTTCTTTGGTTTGTTTGGGTTTTTTTTGTCTATGTCACCATTACTTTTTGAGACCATGCACCCTAAATGAGCTAATTCTATATCCCACAGTGAATTCAGAAAGTTTATGGCATAAGGAGTTGGAATTGGGAGTGCTAAGATTAGAAAAACGTTTTATAGGGGAGGCTTGACAGGCATACTAGTTAAAAGTTTTGTTTCCTTCTCGGGTGAGGAATTTACATGAGTATTAATGTGGCAGCACAGCAGGGGAACAGCAAAATACACAAAAGTAAATTTGCATCTTTGCAGCAAGCCCTGGGCAAGAAGTTTTGGTGTGAGTTGCTGCTCCTGTAGGCACAACAGGGAGCAGCTCCATCGGAATCTGCTGCAGAAATGGGACATCCCCTGACCTGTCATGAGGGTTTAGTGATGGACCTTCCTTGCCCCAGGCTTCTGTGCTTGTAGATCCCACAGTGTTAAAAAACTTTAATCATGCAGCTATTTTGCACTCTAATCAACTTTTCCTTGCTGCTTGGAGAACAGCAGCTGTGGGGGTTACTCACTGAATGAATCATAGGAAAAATTAGTAGTTGTCTTTATGAATTATCCCTTCACCCTCTTACCAGATTTCTGATTGGGGTTTTGTGTTTGGTGTTTTTTTCTTTCTTTTAAAATTGTGTTTAACATTAGATTTTAGCTTAATGTGAATGTCTGGGGAAGTCCTGGTGATTTAGATACTTGTATAAATTTGCCCTCCTCTGTGGAACTTCAACATTTTGTTGAGCTGTTGCACAGAGTTTAAATTAAATGTGTTTGCTTTTATATGTATAATAGTTTGTTCTGTTGTAAGAAACAAGAGCGCTGCAAACCATTTTTCATTATAACACCTCTAAAGTTTTGTCAAACTATGTCTTCATTTCTCCTTCAGCCTCACCTTTTCCTACCTGGCAGGCAGACACCTGGCTCACCCTGAGAAGCATCTCCAGGTGCTTCTTCTTCTGGTTGCAGATGATGAAGTGTCAGGGATGGAGGTTCCTGACACTTGGTGTGACCATTCAAAGGGAGCTCTGCTCTCAGCAGAGAGCTCATATGCTGACAGAACTCAAATCAATCTGTAACAAAGTGCCAGCTGAAAAATTTCAGTGCTTGTTGTTGGCCAGCTGGATTTTCCAAGAGCCACCAGCCTGTGGCTGATGGTTTCCAGACCTGAGGTCTAGTGCTTGAAATAAATAGATATAAAAAGAGTCGTGAGCTTGCATGTGCTACATAAATGTTAAAAGCAAAAAAAACCAAACCAAAACATAAACAAACCCAAACACTGTTATTTACAGTAATTTCACGATTATAAGCCGCACTTTTTTCCTTGAAAAATCCAGCCTACCCCAGTAGTGCGGCTTATATTCAGGTGCGGCTTATATATGGACAAATCCCTGTGAAATGCCAACCCAGAAGTGAGAGCCGGCAGGGGAGGGTGCCTGGGGCTGCCTTTAAAGGCTTCTCTGGTCCATGAAAACTGTTTGCAACTTGAGCACCTGACACCAAACCCAGCTGGCAGCGATTCTGTTACTAATTTGTTACTTTGTTACACATGGATCCTCACTTAAAAAACCAAACAAACAAAAAAGATGCGGTTTATATTCAGGTGCGGCTTATATATGGACAAATCCCGTGGTCTAGCTGGCTACCGGGAGGTGCGGCTTATATTCAGGTCTGGTTTATAATCGTGAAATTACTGTAATTACAAAGAACTTTGAATTGCTGCTGGGTTAATTTTGTTTTCTTGCTTTACATTTTTTATAAAATGATTCTCTTTTCATTTATTTAATTTTTAAAGTACATTTCAAAGTCTTGCCCTTGCATTTTTGCTGCCCTCCCTCCCTGGATCCATTAGAGCAGTGGCATTTCTGGGTTGAGCTGAGCTGCTGCCATCCCTGTCCCCTCTCCATCCCCTGGGATGGCTCAGGCAGAGCTGGGAGCCTGGATGCTGCTCTGAGCTCACTGCAAGCAGCTGACCTGAGGAGACAGCACACACCAGTGGGATTTCCTGTTCACTACCCACACTTTCCCTGGGTCTTGCTGGTAGTGCTCTTATCTGCTGCAGAAATGTTTTAATTTTCCAATTGGCCTGAGATTCAGTAGGAGGAAAGATGCCTCCTGGAAGAAGTTGGAGTGTGTGATGCCAAGTACTGTCCTGGCTGTTTTCAAGGATCAGTTCTGTCTCTGAGCAAAAGGGATTAACAAAAACTAATTTTTTTTCTTCCCAGGATTTGAGCCACATAAATAAACAGTTAATGTAGCTTTTCTGAGAAGTGTGGAGGGATGTATTTACCTTCCCTTGAAATGTTTAAAAGTCTGGGTTTTGGGGCATCTCCTTTCACTGAACCCTGAAGCAGCACAAGTGCTCCAGGAAGTGTTAAAACACATCAGTTGTGGTGAGCTTTATGTTGCAATTATCCACTCTAGGGCTTTAAAAGAGTGGCTGTCAGAAGTGCTTGTCTTTATTGCCAGCTGGAAAGATAAATGTAACCTCTTAAATGTTTCTTGATTTCTTCTGGGTTGATGGATTTTATTTTTTTTCATTTGCTTGTTCCACCATTATTTATTTATTTTTAGCAAGAGAAAAACGATGGTGCTAAACTAACTGGTGGTAAACGAATTAGCTTTCCAGGAAGAAACTCCACTGCTTTGAATCTCATAATCTTGCAGCAGGACATGAGAGTTTTGTAGATTCTGTTGTACATTGCACAGTATGAGACAACTGGAAGAAAAAGATATCCAACTGGGACCTAATACAACATAATAACAAAGAGGGCCCCTGCAAACCTCAGCGACAGCAATTCAGATTTCCTTTCCATTCTTACACATGCGCCTGCAAACTGGAGGAACAGAACTGTAGCCTGGGAAAGTTTCCAGAATAATTTGCAAGCAAATGAGGGATGCAGCCCTGTCTCCTCTGGAGAGGCTCTTTGCCTGATTTATCCTGCTCCCAGTCCCGTGTGTCTCCCCAGAGGATGGGCTGGGGGAGTGTTTCTGAGGCGTTTCTCAGTCTCAAAAAAGCACCAGGTCCCTTGGCAAACCCATTGTCCTTTTTTTAGGAAGATACTTTCCACACTTATTTAGATATTGAATGCATTCTTATAGACAATGCTTCTATATTAGGGCACTTTTTTTGTTTTTTTTTTTAAATTCAGACAAAACAGTGAAAGATGATTTGTTGCTTCTCAGTGTCCCAGCAGATGGGTGGAGGACAGCACTGCCACAATATTCTCCTGGTCTCAGAAACTGTCCTGCCACTGCTGTCCATGCTAGAGTGATGCACAAACCACAGATACTTGTGATAATGCTTATCTTTTCACCTCTTGTCCTGGGCTTTAGTTGAACTAAGTATATATGAGAAAGCACTGGAAAGGGATAGCCATTGAATCTTAATTTTTCAGGTTAAATTTCCAGGCTATTAAGGTGAACAGCTAGGATTTTTTTTTTGTGAGTGCCTGCAGGCAGAAAGGAAGTGTTCACTGCCCTACAAAATCCTTCTTAAGTGGGAATCACAGTTAGGATTTATTTTTAAATACACTGATATTCAGGTTAAGACAGAAAGGGTCTGCTTCCTTTGCCTGTGATACGATTACTTCTATACTTTCTACAATTCACAGTGAATTCTAGAGTAACTTCAAATCTTTGAATATTGAATGAAATCCTGTTGAGGCTTTAATGGAAAAATTTTGTTTGATCACATAAGTTTCAATAAAATTCAGATAGTCTAAAGGTTTATGCATTAAAAAAAAAAGGGCAACAGAATTGCGGAGTTTTTAACATTGGCTTTTCTACATTTGGTCCCACTTTAATTGCTGAATTCTCAAAAAGCACAGGACACATCTGCAAAGCCTCCAGTCCCAGTGTGTCAGAGGATGTCCAGTCATCTGGGAATTGGACCTTCCCTTGAAGGGACCAGATGCAGAGAGGTTTGGAGGGCTGGGCAGCCTTCCTTTTTTGTGAAAACCTATGTTCATGACCTTGAACAAGAAGCTGAGTCACCTGGTAGCTCATTTCCCATCTGGAAAAGGGGAATGATAAAAGCTCTGGCCACTGAACTGGGACAGATTGTAGAAGGATGAAAGCTGCTGCAGAAGGCAGGAGATCAGTGTGTTCCATCAGTTTGTGTCTTTGGGAAAATGCTACTAAACATTTTTAAAAACCCGGTTGAACAGAGCTGTTGCTTGGGGAGAAACAAGGAAGGCAGAGAAGAGCACGGGGGGAGTGGGGGCTCTGAGCCACCCAGGGAGGAGATCAGGAGATGCCTTGGCTTCCTTCCCAGAGCTCTGGGGATCCCAAACCCAGGTGATGGATTTGGCTTTGCAACCCCTATGGGAGATCAGGGCTGTGCCCTAAGTGCACTTGTCCAGGCTGTGCCAGGACACAGAACTGCTGCTGCACATCCTGAGCCAATTTTGGGTTTCTTTGACTTCCATTGTGCTTTTTACCCATCCTCTGTTTTTGTAATGTGGTACAAGTGTAACCACTCAAAATCCATACAGACAGATTTTGCAGCAATATTGGTCTTTTCTAGTGTAAAGACTGGAAATCATTATTCTTTTTGACAGGCAAACTTCTCCAGAGAGTGAATAGGAAGCATTATTCTTAAGTAATGAGGGGATTAAATGAAATTTCTCAAAGCAGTAATATATTCAGCTTCAGATTTGAAATGTTCAAAACATTACTCTGTGACTGCAAAAAAATTACTTTGGCCAATGTAAAATGCCAGAGAAATTCTACCCTGGATGGTTTGTGATCAGGGAAAAGAACATCTTGTCTTATATTGATGGTGCTCTCTCATATTTCTATATCTATGTTGTTATTTTTCATTTTATGAAAGTCAAATGCAACTACTTTCAGTAACTGGGAGAGAACTGCCTTGTGATCTCTCTTTTTTTGCAAGTAGCAAAAAAGCAAGTACTAGAGGTTGGTGTTAAAATTACCTTGCACCTCTCTTTAAGGATATCAGTCTTTTCTGCTATTCAAAAGGGAACCAGAACAAAAACATTGTGGGCAATATTTTATAATAGAACAATGAGCTTGAACAGTTAGATTTAAAACGCCTTGTTTCATAAATGTTTCAAAGAATCTTCACAGATTCAAACTTCATTTTTTTAATCATTGCTTTCCTTATTATGCACCAGCTTTTAAGTTCCACTGTGAGAGAAAACTTCAGAGTGAAGGATGTTATTAACAGCATGCAATGGAACTTTTATATACTGATTATGATGAAGCCTCTCCACATCACTTTCCTTCATGACTTTCATTTCTATACCTAAAATGAAAATTATTAAACTCACCTTTTGCTCAGCAAATATTTTTATAAAGTCAGCAATTGATTGCTGAGCGTCAGAGCGCTCCAGGGTTTTTCCAGACATGCCCAGTGATGCCTGGGGACCAGTGGAGAGCCACATCCCTCTGGTTTTAAGCATATCTGTTCTCATAAGGGCACCTGTAAGGGGCTGCTTGGGATCAGAGGCACTAGCTGCAATGCATGGTTTTCTGTGTCACAATATTCCTCATCCTTTCCCACTTGTCTTGTTGCACCAGCGTTGCTTTCAATGCAGCTACAAACTCTGCTGATGGTCTGAGGCTGCAGTGATCCTGGGAGCTCTAGAGTCACAACAACCTCTGGCGTTTGTTCAGATAATCGATATTAAAAACCAAAAGGCAAGAGAACAATACACTGATGTATATTATATATATATAAAATTATAAATACTGTTGAATGTCTTCAAAGCAGCACACAATGATCTGCCACTGAATCTTTTACGCATGTCTTTACAGAGGCAGTGCAGAAATCTGAATGGTAGGGGAAGATTATTTTGGAAATCTTTCCCAGGTACCCCAGGGTGTGAATAATGCCCTTTGGGGACGTGCTGCTAATGAATGGTCTAACATGGTCTGCCTGCACTTGCAATCTGGTAATTTCCTGTTATTTATGATGCTTTGTTAATTGAATTTTCTTATTAGTAATAAACAATACCCATATGCTGGTTTTCACAGCTTTCTTGTACAATAAGTATTAATGCAGTGTAGCTAGACAGTGCTTTCATACCCCATGATGGGGAGTGTGAAGCTGGGAGGGTTAAAACAATCATAGCTCAGCTCCTTGTGCAGTCTTCTGTGTCATGAAAAGATCTCTTTAAAACTGAAGTGGGATATTTCTGCAGTTTTAAAACACATCAGGTATTTTCAGGCATCCGTTTTTGGTCTATTGCTAAGAAACAAACTTAATAAATATAAATGAAACTGAACTTCATGCTTTTAGCAGACTCAAAGTGCTCCCTCTATGACTATAAAGCTGGTGCTACCATCCCATATACCCTCATTAGATGGACCAGAAAGACTGCAGAGTCATCTAGCTTCCAGATTATGGCACATCATGCTTCCCTTTGGCAGGCTGGAAATGATAGTAAGATTTGTTATTTACAGGTTTTTTTTCTTGGGGTAGAGCTGTCCACTTGCCATCAGAACAACCATGAGCAGTAAGTGTACACTGATTTATCTTTTTTCCTCCCACATAGTATTTTAATACTAGGATTCTTGTGCTGGTGTGTGATATTTATTTATCTGTCTATTTTTAATTCTCCTGGCCTGTTTTCTGAGTGGAAAGGGCAGTCTGTCAGGCTGGCATGGAGCATGCTCACAGCACCAGGCCCTGCACTAAAACATCCCATCTAGGGGAAGGGCTGGGGAGCAGGGTATCACCTCAATCCACCTTGTGTGTACTGCTTTCCTACAGCCACTATAAATACTGCTTTGATTGGCATGGTGAGGGATTGTATTTTTGGTGCTGCAGGTACACACAGAGCTGCAGTTTAACATACTCAGTGCTGCTGATTTCCAAGTGAGCCATCCTCTTCTTGATATTCCAGTGCAGCTGCAGGGGGATGCTGGGCAGGTGACCCTGGCACCGTGTGACTTTCAGTCCCAGCACTGAAGGTGGGTGTTGCTGTTAATATGCCAAGACAGACACAGCTGGGATCACCACCAGCCCTTTAGCTGGCATTCCCACCGGTTCCTGATTAGGAAACTCTACATGCTTTCTTCCACAGACCTTTCTCTCATGCAACTCTGACTCCTTCTCTTATAGCATCTCCACTCAGGACTGATTCCTTCTCTTATAGCAGCTCCACACAGGACTGATTCCTTCTCTTATAGAGCTCCACTCAGGACTGATTCCTTCTCTTATAGCATCTCCACTCAGGACTGATTCCTTCTCTTATAGCATCTCCACTCAGGACTGATTCCTTCTCTTATAGGAACTCCACACAGGACTGATTCATTCTCTTATAGGAACTCCACTCAGGACTGATTCCTTCTCTTATAGAGCTCCACACAGGACTGATTCCTTCTCTTATAGCATCTCCACACAGGACTGATTCCTTCTCTTATAGGACCTCCACTCAGGACTGACTTCTCCTTTTATCTCTGCATGACTGGCTAAACCCAAGCTGTCCCTTTCCTGGCTGTTCCTCACACAACATCTGCTTGCCTTATCTATCCCTTGCACAACCCCATGTCCCTTAGCTCCTCACAGCACAGCCAGCACACTCCATCCCAAACCACAGCAGACTCTGAGTCTCAAATTCCTGGAAAAGCCTCTAAGTGTGGCCAGCTAAACCACTCTTTTATTTAACCCTCTCTTTTATATCCCCTACACTGATTGGGCAGACACAGATGCTTCCACTCCTTGGTAATCTGGAATTTGGGAGAGATTGCCTTCCCTACCATCCTTTCAAGCTATCTCCCCACAGGGCAGGCTCCAGGGGAGGGTAAAAACCTGACTGTGTGTGAGGTGTGTGCTGAGAGTAGATTCAGAAATGCTGTTTGCTCAGCTCCATCTCTGTCTCACTCTGTGCCTCCATCTCCTCTCCTGTATGGTTTGCTAATCTGGTTTATCAGCCATCTCCTTGTAAAGTGCAGGTTTAACTTTTGTGTGGTATTTCGAGCATATGCTCACATTGAGGATGCTTTGTAAGGTAAATAAGGCACACTCCAATAGCAGGGATACATTATTAGCCCCTGCTGCTTTCACCTGACATCTTCTGTAAAAAATGCTTGCCACTGCAGTTTCAAAAAGACCCTTTATTTTGTTCAGCTTTTTAGTGTGGTGACTTTCAAGATCATCTCCATGTGGTTCTGGGTTTTATTTGTGATCAGCAAGCAAGTCTTTGATAAGTGTTTTTTTGCTTACAATGGGAACGTGTTTCTCCACAGACTGAGTTATCTGAAACTGTTTCATATTTCCAGTAGAGTAGACATGTAACAGGCTGCAGATTTGCTTGTTAATTCTCTGGTGGGTGAAATTAGAAAAGAAAAAAATTGTGAAATTAAAAGATCATTTAAATTATAGCCCTTTGTTCTACCTTGTTAGTTAACATTCCAAACAACAATGTACAAACTGCATAATTTGTTGTGTGAAAACGTACCCAGTGTGGAGCCATCTGTGTACCAGTTGACACTATTTATATCAAAAGGGACATTGCAAGGGCTGGAAGAGCCCATATTCCCAGCTAACCATTTCCAGTGTGACTCTGAATTATTGATTTACATTCATTCTCTATTAACCTATTATGAGTTCATCTGCTGCTTTCAGCTCTCATATCATATTGATGTACTTCTGATTTTCCAAACCGAGTGGAGATTTACTTTGAAGATGTTGGGATGAATTGCTCTCCAGTGAATATCTGAAAGCCTCTTGTGCCCCAGATAACCTCTTTGATTTGATATCTGAATTGAGAGTTCTGGTACATAACAAGTCCAGCAGCAATTCCTTGGTAATCCTGGAAATGTCCCTTTCCTTTCTGTCCTTCCCAATCTGCTGAGTAAATGCTTGTATTTCCAAAAAGAGCATTTATGAGATAATGTGCTCGTTGTCTTTGGATGGAATGACCATTCCTGTTTAATAGGGATATCTCATCTGCAAAGCACTCTGAATTTACTGGGTACTGTATGTGATGTAATTGGAATTGGTGGCTCTTTTTACTCTTAATCTGTTTGAGTGCATTTTGTTTTTTCCTAAAATACACATTTGCATATTGTGCAACCACTGTGGAAATCACAGAACCATACAGGAATGAGGTTATTTCTAAAAGTGCATTTTTCCAGTTAACTTACGCGGTAAAATAAATTCGGAGAATGTTTGAATTGGAAGCTACGACTTAGAGATAATTTTTGAGACAATTATAATGCAGTAGTAGAGTGAAAGGCAAAAAATTATATGAATACTATAATGGAGAGAAATTCTGTGCTCTTTGATTTGGCTGATTGTGAAGACATCTAGAGAATGATACAGAATTTCACCTTTTCTCTGGAATTATAACAGTATCACTCTGATAGTTTGTGTTGTTCACTCAGTAAAGATGGTCTTACATCAACCAAGAAGAATGCAATTAGTAGCTCACAGTCATGTTATTTTTTTGGACAACTCTGTGTTTCTTTTTCCTGTGGCTGTACAAGCCAGCGTGCCAAGTAATTCCTTCCCAGTGAGGATGATACCCACAGAGCGCCTGGAGAGATGCAGCGGGTGATGTGGGAGGGCTCTGGGGACATTGCTGGTGCCAGCTGCCTCAGTGCTCCCGCAGAGGTGGCAGCTGTGCGTGGCGGCAGGGGACAGTTTGCAGCTGCAGAGCCTGCACTGGGAGCTCTGGTGAGACTGGGATTGAGTGAATCTGGTGAGTCCCTCCAAGTGTGACAAAAGGTTGCCAGAGCTCTGGCTCTGTGGGTGACAGGGCTTTTGGGCTCGAGGCTCCCTGTGCATGGAGAGCTCAGCAGGAGCAGGGGGACCCTGCAGTCCCCAAGACAATCTCTCCATATGCCCATGGAGGCTCTCGGTGTTCAGCCAAGAGCTGCTGGGCTCCCTGGGGCGTCTGCTCGTGGGGCAGAGCTCCTGATGAACCAAGCCTTGGAATCTCATGTCCCTTCTCATTTCTAGCCTCAGGGGACACGTCTTCCCTCTTGAGTGCAGTCACCAAGGGTTCCTCAGTGCTGCTACCACTGCAGGGGCAGTGCCACTCTGCATGAAATCCCTCCTGGATGCTGAGCTGGACTTGAGGCTGGCTTAACTTGCTGGTGTGAGGAGGCTGATTCAGATTCTACTGTGCAATTGAAGCAGAACAGAAAGTGTTCAAAATAAAATGTGCTCATACTTTCCTTCCCTACTCCCCAGTCTTCACCCTGATCCTCAGGAGCACCATGTGATGTCCAGATGGTTTTGTGAAGTGGTTAAATTGTGAGGAAATGATCTCTTCCAAGTTCTGTAATACCATGTAACCTAACTCAAATGTGTATTGTAGCTCAGAGGCAGCATCTCGGTTTATTCTATTAAAGTATAATTAATTGTCATTTTAATGGGCTACTAGGTGTATGTATTCACCCAGTGCATTGAAAAATAATAACAAAACTTCTTATTATTCAATGGATGATGTTATACATCGTGGATGCAACCTATTAATATGGAAATACTGGCACATTCATCCAGGATAATTTGTATGGTGTGTTTCCTGACCTAATAATAAAAAAAAAAGTAGGTTAGCTTCCAAGTTTTTTGAGATGAGAATTAAAGCTTCATAGCAAGAAAATCTTTGATAGTTTTACACAAATGGCTGAAACTTGAAAACCTTGCATATTTAAAATGGTTTATTCCACAATGATGACTTGGAGATATTTCTAATTAATTGGAGTAGTACATCACCACTGAATTTCCTTGGCTTTCCCATTATCTCACTGTTGTTTGCAATTTAATGGAATTAAAAAGCATTGAAAGACCAAACATGGTGTAATCTGAGAAAATATGGGCTTATAAGGAGATTTTATAAAATGTAGTTTACAGAAGATTATGCAAAGCAGTTTTCTTCTTCAGGAAGCATTAAATCAAGCAGTAAAGCATTTCAGGTGCTTTATTGTTGCTAGATAGTGTATAGTGTGGGGTGCCTATAAATACTGAACTGCTAGGTCTGAGCCTGGCTAGCATTTTGCCAGCGGTGTATTTGTGAAGCAGCTGTTGTATTTATGACCATCTCTAAGATGGTTTCAGTGTTTAATCAATATCTGCTCTGCCATCAAAATGATGACCTTCCTTTTGGAGCTTTGCTTCCTTGCCAACATAAATGTGAGATGCTAAGCTGTGTTTCAGGAGCACAGAGATTGCCATGTTGCATTGGAGCTGATGTCCATCGGATGCCAGCCTCCAAAAGTGCACCTGTGCTGCAGGCAGAGGTGTGACTGCATCACCTGCAGCTCCATTCCCTGCAGCCAAAGACCCTGACATCCCCCTGCCCATCCCTTCTTCCCTGATGTTTTCCACCTGTTGCTCCTCC
Source organism: Sialia sialis (assembly GCA_009812075.1). Classification (NCBI taxonomy): domain Eukaryota; kingdom Metazoa; phylum Chordata; class Aves; order Passeriformes; family Turdidae; genus Sialia; species Sialia sialis. The sequence continues at coordinate 3,905,681 of VRYO01000570.1, forward strand.
AGCTGATGTGTTCCAGCTCCACATTGCTCTGGCCATGGTGTCCAGGCAGATACACACTGCCAATAGGAGGCAGAATAAGAAAACCAAGCTTGGCCAGTGCTGCAGGGGGAGTTTTGACTCTTGCCCCAGCCCTTGTGATGTTTGGGGAAAGGCACTGAGTACTCAAGCCTTCATCTCTTTGTTGCTTTGTGCTCTGAAGAGGTTAATTTTTGATGGACTTCTCTGTGCATTGCTTACTGCCCTTTTGTATTGTTCAGTGAAAACACATCCTTGAGCTCTCCTGCTGTGCAGGAATAAATTCTTTTAAAGACTGTGCACTTCTCCAATGCTTTCAGTATTTCTTCAGCTAAATCTCTCTGCCATGGTCTCTCACCCTGCAGATATCCTGCCCCCAGATGCTCAGAATGTAACTTTTAAAATATAGCACACCTTGGTAGTAGCTGGTTGTCAGAAGAGTCATGTTCTGTAAAATGTTTTCTGAAAGAATGGTAATTGTACATATGAAGCTTTCTTTTAGGATTTCTGCTGTCTTGCTTCCCCCATTTAATATTTGACTGTCTTCCACCTGAAGAACATAGATGTTCTTCGTGAAGAGGAGAGACTTTGCCTCTTCTGCTTCTGATCTGTTAAAACTTTGTCTCCCATGCTAAAAATGGAGAGTGTTGTATATGCTGGACTTTTTTATTTGCTTCATGAACACCTGTGGTCCACAAGCCGTGCTGAAACTCACATTTATATTTTTTTGAGAGAGATGATGTCTGACAGAGTCACAAGACAAATTCAGAGAGGGCTAAGCACATTCTGGTTCTGTCCCTGTGCATGGTTGTGAAGATGGGAGACACATTTTATTGTGGGCCTGTTTGTAGTCACTTCTTTCAAGAAGTTCTGTGTGTTATTTTAGAATCAGAAATGCGTTGAAGAAAATCATATCAGGCTGTGAAGAACATGCTGTTATTGGGAGGAGTGGCAGCTTGTATTTGCTTGGTGATTTTGTGAGGCTTTGTAATGGTAATAGAATTGTTGGGGGCTGGATAGGCCTGGTATTTGAGTGTTGTAATTACTTATGTATTTTTAAAAGTGGACTCAGATGCATTGTAGCATGATAAATTATTTATCCAAAGGTTACTTTGGTTTTGGTCCGATGAAATCCCAGTAAGAAGACAAAAACTATTAGGAACTTAGCTTCTGTAGAATTTCTAACAAGGCTTGGTAACACAGGAGTTTTGGGGGTGGGGAGGGAAACGTTATCTGAAATTCTGTTTACTCATAGTAGTCTGTTCAGATTCCACTGCAGAAATGAGAATTTGTTGTAGCATTCCCAGTCCTTGTTTATTTAATGTTAGATTGCAGAAATAAAATTAGATTGATCTCAGAACAAACAGTTTTCTTTCTTTTTAACATGACATTATTTTTTGTGTGAAATGACATGCTTTCATAAAAGTCAATGTTGGACTTCTCTGAGCTATCCCATCTCCAGGAGAGCAGGGAAGCCTGGTAGGAGTATGGGCAGGTAGGAGAGCTGCAGAAGGTGGAAGGAGAAGAGAGTGCAGGTGTGCCCTCATCCCCACTCCCAGGGGAGGGATGGAGCACTGTGGGGTGGGAGGCCACAGTGCAGCTTCAGGACATGCTGAAACCCCTCTCTTAGGGGGACAGCTGGCTTGCACTCTGTCCCAAACCAGATGCCATCCAAAGACGCCCTCCAAGTAAGTCTTGCATTGTTTCCAAGAGGAAAAATATGCTCCCCTAAGCTTTGGAGGTGCAGTGTGTCCATTGGAGTGAGTGAAAGGCTGGGCACGGCCTCCTCCTCAAAACTGGAATTTGTGGATTTCTGTTGCCAGCATCCTTTAAAGGGTAAGGAGCTTTGCTGCTCATTAATTAGTAAAATTTGAGCTGACTTCAAGTGGTGCTTGGAAACATTAACTATCAGAGTTTGGATTCATGCCCTTGAAGAAAAATAAGTTTTATGTTACTTTTCCAATTTTCATTAATAATTCTCCATCTCCTAAAATGAAGCTTCAGCTCAGGAGGTATGAATATCTTTGGGCAGATGGGCCACTCTGAAGGCCAGGACTCCTTTGGGGACACATGACCAGCTCTGGTGGAGGTGCTGGGTCTGGCATGTCCAGCAGTCAGGGAGGGGTTGGAAACCCTGGGGAGCCCGTGTCACTGTCATCACTGCCCCAGACAGAGGATCAAAGGGACCAGCTCTTGATGGATTTCTAAATACTGCACTCCAGCATGCACCTCACAGTGGCCATCACCAGCTGTGATGGCAGCAACCCTAATCATCTTTCTCCCTGCATCTTCTCTTTGGCCCCAGTGGAAGCTCAGCCTTTTCCTGGCTTTTTAAACCCTGACACCACCCCCTTTTTAGGGCTGCTGGAGCTCAATGTTGAGGTGTGGATCTGAGATAGCACTCAGCCCAAGGACCCCTCTCCAGGTGCCCTGGGTACAATCACTCCCTGCTGTCTGGATTCTGAATACAGGACCTGACAATGGGCCCCACCTCCAGTTTTGGGCTGGGAAGTCTCTGGTCACATAACTGCTATGTATGGGCACGTGTTGACAGGCAGAAGGCTGGAAAGCTTCCAGGATTTCCCTTGTTCTATTGAAAACTTGATCAGTGTCCTTGTACCATTGCTGAAGCTGTCCAGAGAAAGGAATTGTGTCTGTGCCAAATGCTATTGTCAGTCTGATCATGTGATTGTTGAATGGATCTGAGAGTAACCAAATGGTTAATCTGCCCTGTAGATACATATGCTTTTTAGATATAATAAGACCTGCCTCTTTTTTAAAATTAGAACATGAATGTGCACAGGCATTATATAATTGAAGAGTGAATGCTGTATATGGCAACATGATGGATTAATATATATTGAAGGCTTTGATTGTTCTCCTTTCTGTCCTTCTGGTAGTTTATGGAAACATATGAAAAGTTTTCAAATGACCTTTGAAATTAGCTTGTAACCTATGTAGTTGATCATAATTTTCTGTTCCCTGATCCAGCAGTGTTTAAGGATTCATAATTCAGTATTTCAAAAATTGTCAGTGGCTTCATATATGAAATTTTAAATATCCTGAATGTACTTCTGGCATTCAGTAGTTGTACTTGTTCATTCAAATGTAATGGATATTCAATAGCACCTATTATCATCTTGATACAGAAAATATACTTGGGTAATTACATATGCCTACACTTGATATAAATTTAAATCTTTTTCTGCCAAGAGGTCTGGTAAAAAACAACACAATTTTTCACATTTTATGGAGATTCAATTCAGAATTTTTGAATTCATGAAAGAGAGGTTTGTGGGCGAAAGAAGGATCCACCTCCCTGGTGCACAAAGCAGGATGTCAGTTCTCTACTTCTAGCAAGCCTTTCTGTGCTCTTTGAATCATCTTCTGTATTTTATTGACTTGCAGAGATTGCAACCTCAGTTCATCATAAACATCTGAGTGTTTTTCTGAAGTGGACAGAAATGGATGATGTTGATAGTAACATATTCTTTCTAGTTTTTTACATTTTAAGAGTAAATATTTCACCTGCTTAACTGATCCAATATAAAAAATTGGATGCTACTTCCTACAGGCTGGCATGTCTGTGTGGGACTTTGGCACCGTGGAGGACAGGTGCTCCCTGGTGTAAAAGCTGCGCAGTGGTGAGTGTGTCTCTGCAGAGATCTGGGTCTCTCTCAGTGCTGAGCAGGCAGGAGACTGTAGGGATCAGGAGCTGCTGAAAGCAGGCTCTGTTTGGGTTTTCTATTTTCTGCACCCCTAGCCTCTGAGCCAGGAACAAGCACGGTTCACTGAGCTGGTGAAGGATATGAGGGAAAGGAGCAGTTTTGCTGAACTCACAGTATGTTTGAGATTGGTTGAAACTCCTGTAAACTTTATTTTGACAATGGCCAAGCCATTCATTTAGGTCAAGAATAGAAAACTCTGCTTGGTGTGAAAAGAAGAATTTTAATCAGACTTTATTTATACAGTAATTTCACGATTATAAGCCGCACCTTTTTCATTGAAGAATCCAGCCTACCCCAGTAGTGCGGCTTCTATTCAGGTGCGGCTTATCTATGGACAAATCCAGTGAAATGCCAACCCAGAAGTGAGAGCTGGCCGGGGAGGGCGCCTGGGGCTGCCTTTAAAGGCTTCTCTGGTCTATGAAAACTGTTTGCAACTTGAGCACCTGACACCAAACCCCATGCTGGTGCGATTCTGTTACTAATTTGTCACTTTGTCACACATGGATCCTCGCTTTAAAAAAAAACAAAACAAAACTGTGGCTTATATTCAGGTGCGGCTTATATATGGACAAATCCCATGGGCTACCTGGCTACCGGAAAGTGCGGCTTATAATCAGGTGCGGCTTAGAATTGTGAAATTACTGTAATAATACTGTAATACCTGGAAAGAAGAATTCCATTTTGGAAACTGACTGCATTCATAGGAACTGCTATAATATATCTTATACTCCCATAGCAACACAGGAGGCCAATGAGTTAGAATTCTCCAGTTATTAGAAAACCTGAATTAAGCCAAATATTGAATAAATTGTGTTTACATAACACCCAGGGTTCTGCCTTCTCTCTTTTGACCTCATTTCAGGTAGAGGGGTAGCCTCGATTCTTGAGAATCAGACTTGGCTGAGAGAAACTGTTTATTTTATGCTGAAGAGTATGAGATTAGCTGTGCCGTGCCACTGTATGGCAAGTCAGATTTGTGAACATATATTTGGGCTGCTGACTGTGCTCAAAGCTGTCTTGAAGAATATTTTAAAAGGTTGTGAGGAATGGTAAGAAAAACTAAATTCTTTACCTTACACTCCCTATTTGTGAAACAAAGATGCTTATGTTTATTTATTTCTAAATAATGACAGATGAAACAAGAAATTCCATGAAAAAGGAGTTTTCTGAAAGGTGAGAACATTGCAAGAATGTAATATTAGCAAAGACTCTAACGGATTATTTGGTTTCAAACTACTATTTGAGGAGAGTACAGGGGATTGTTTTGAAAATATTGTGAAGTCAAGAATTCTATATTGCTTTCTGTATGAAATAACTCTCCATTAGGATAAAAAAGAAGAATACTTCTTATGGCACATTAATGGGAAGAAATTTCTGGAAAATATTTATTGGGACCATTTCATTTGGAAAAAACCCTGCCTTTACCCTAATGCCAGGAAGAATAATTCTGTGAGCTCTCAGGGCATGTGGAAGAAACTCATCTTTCTTGTGCTGACAGTGACAAAGAGAGAGATGGAAGAAGGAAATGTGTTGTGGTATTGCTTTATTTTTAATCTTATTTTTGCTGATCTTTCTTATTTTAAACTTTATTAATGTATCTATTGCAGTTTGATCTTTTGTCAGAGATTGCTAATATGTCTCCGGACCATCTTTTCTGCTGCGACTTTATAAATACCTAGTTGCAATATCCATAAAAAACATCTGTGGGCTTTAATAAAGTTTTATTAGTTATGAACTTATTTGCCTGAAGCACAGAGTTCTGAAAGTATAGTTTTTGAAAGCTTTTGAAAAGCAACACTAAATACTTCTGGTTGAGGGGATGAGGACGTTTTTTTTCCTATTTTTCAGTGCTCCCAGCACTTGTCAATAATGTGTTTTTTAAAGATCCAGGTAATAGTACAAGTGCTGATGAAAGAGGTGCAAGTGCAGCTGTTTCTGAATCTAAAGCACTGATAAATCTGTTGGCTTCCAGTAACACTGCAGTGCCATTAGACTGAAATATTGATAATTGCAATTAAACTTAGATTATTTCCCGTAGACTTTCTTCTTACAGTGCCTTTTGATGTACTCCCTTTTCATAAACTCACTAGCTCTGATAGTAGTTTCTTCCTTTCTACAAATGACTCTTGGGCATTCCAGTTGGCTACATCACCTCTTTTTTTTTTTCCAGTAGAGAACTTTTCCCAGAGCTGCTGCAGGGCTTGGGCCACCAGAGGCTGACTTTTCCTCTCTGAAGCAAGTTGAGACCTCTCCAGTGTGGCTTCATCGTGTCCTCATTGTACATGCTGTGTGTATTTGTCACATACACAGCGCATGCAATGTGGACATAATGGAGCTCAATGGCCGCCTGAAAATAGAAAAAATACCTGCAAGAAATCTTGTGCTTGTGCTTGGGATTTTTTTGTTGTTGCTGTCAGAGGATTTTAAAGCTTGCTTGGTGTTGCATCTATGCTCTTCTTGTGTATGAGATGGGGTCCAAAGGTTGTGTTGCAGATACAGCAAAATACAGCATTAGACCTCACAGAGTCATTGCAGATTTCCAGATCTCCACTAAAGAAACCTTTTTGAAGGATTTAAATAACAGCAGGGATCTAATTTTGGCTCCTAGTAGCAAGCTGATTCACTTTGGGTACATGTATTCTATTAGTGTTATTTTGTGGTATTTATTTTTTTTTCACATTCTATGCTTTGTACTATCACTGAGAATTTGGGAAGAAAACCTGCATTTCTCATGTAACAAGAAATGTGCAAATCCTGTACTAACATTTTTTTTTTTTTGTTTTTGTTGTTGTCTGTTTTGCTTTTATTTTTGTTTGTTTGGTTTATTTTAAAAAAACCAAAAGAACAAAGCAAAACCAAATCTTCTGGTTTGTCTTAAATAAAAAAAAGCAACCCCTAAACCCTATCATATGTATCCTAGCTTTTTACAATGTTATTCTACGAGCAGTTTTTAAAAGTGGTTCTTTTTTTCAGGCTGTTCCACTCACTCATCTACATTAGCAAACATAGAGCCCTGTTTCATGTTTTCTCTACCACGACTTAACATTTTTAAATGATGGGTTTTTTCACTAGGTGATTTTTGACAAACTGAACATTTGTGTGAATAGCAGTTACCTCTGGTAAGTGCTAAAATACAAGGAATAAGATATTTAAAAGTGAAAATTATTGCAGGGGCAAAAAATTTGCACCTAAAGTGACTTGTGGAGGCTGCAAAAATGAAATTTCATTCTCAGCTGGTATAGCCTGAATGTGTAGTGGGCCAAAAATCTGCTTTCAGGAGCTGAAGCCCTGCTCAAGATCAGGACCTGCTGTGCTCTTTTCACTGTGCTGAGATCAATTTAAAAAGGAGGGGTGTGTGATGGCATGGGACACATTCCCAGGGACAGTGAGGATGTGCCAACAAACAGCTCTCTTTTGGGAACTGCATTGTGGGAGTATCATCTCAGCATCCTCATTGCCTGTCCTGAGCCTACATGAAATGCAAGTGAAGACCTGGCATGAGATGATGAAAATTATTTCGTGATGTTTCAAAAAAAGTGTATCCAAGTATTTTCCAAGAGGAGCTGGGATGTAACTCCCCAAAGCTCAGTCCTGTGGCTGGTGGGAGCTGGTGGAACTCCTCTGACCTCACTTGTGTCCCACTGCAGTGAAGGACTCCTTGAGGGCTGGGACTCTCCTCTGCCAGGGTAGTTTTGCTCTCACTGGATTATTTTTTATTCCTCCCTATAAATCACTATTTTCATTAATCCAATTGCTGGAAAAGGATTATAGCCTCAGAATAAAATCCAGTCGTAATTAAAAATGTAAAAGCCGCTTAGGTTTTTAGGCCAAAGTTATTAGAGGAAGGTATCAACCCACCAATATTAATACCCCAATCTCAGCTGGGAGGCTGTTATCATGATGAAAGTGCCTGATAATGGCCTGGTTACCGAATATTTTATTGCAGATAACTCCTGCTTGTATTTGCCTCTCATCTATGTGCACCATAATCTATCCACAGCAGCCTGCCTCTCACATGCTTTGTGGGCATCCTGGTTTTTCACATTTCAGGAAAACTCTTTTTAAAGGGCTAATCTAGCAGTATTGAAGAAGAGTTTGTGGCAGACTGTTCAGGGCACAAGGGCTGTGGGAATCACCTCTGTAAGAGGATTGAGGCATATTCCAGTCTTCGACATCTGCATCTTAATCCATCTTTTCATAATGAATACTCCCTTATCAAATATCCTCTCTGTGTTTGTAGTTTCCGTCAAACCCCTGTCTGGATAAAGAAAACTGGCAAACTGGAACAGCTCTCAGCCATCCCATTATTCATGCCATGTGCCCAACTTTCAGGCATGCAATTGTCTGGGTATTCAGTTTGCAAGCCCGCTTTGTCTCTCTTTGAGTAGAGCACTTTTTAATTACCTCTTTATAATTAAGTCAATTGAGGGGCTAGAGTTACCTATTATTATTTTTAATGCAAAGATTGAAACTTTCTTTGACCTTTGTTTTTTTCAAATGGGGGGTGTTTCATTTTGTCTCCACTGTTTGGAACTAAAAGAGTTTTCTGTGAAGGAAAGGATGCTGAAAGACTTACTCCCTGATGGAGGATTTAGATGAAAAATTATGGACCCGAGTGACTCTCAAACATTATTCAGAATCTTCTCCACCTAGACTGTGCTAACTTCACCCTCAAGACTCAAACATCCTTCACCTGACAGTCCATGGCGTTTGGCCCTCTGATGGTAAATGAGCTTTGCATCTGAAGCAGTGAAAGGAATCGTTTAGAGCATCAGTGCTAAACTGCAAAAAGGATGGAAACAAATTACCTCCCAAATGTCCATTTATCAGCCTCTGAGCTTACAGCGGGTTTTCAATGAAGAAAGCTCTTTCTGATGTTCCTTTCTGGTTTAGGTATGTTTTTTTGATGGTTTTTCTTTTTTCTCCTTCATTGATTTGCTTTCCCAGTTCCTTTTCATGGAGATATTTTGATCTTTCCTTTCAGTAATAGCATATTTGTGATCTTTGTTCTCTTCCCCCCGTGTGGCTTGTGCTTCATTTTTTGGGGTGTCAGAAGCAATGCTGACTTTCTTGTCTGTCTGATTTAGGACAGTTTTCTGTTTTCTATCCAGTGGTGCTGGTGTCCCAGGCAGGTGCTGAGGTGCTGGCTCCCTTGGCTCCTCTTTCTCTTTCTCTGTGTTCTGGGGTTTGGCTGCTCATGTTCAGCCTGGCAGAGGTGGTTATATTCTGGGGTGCCTGATGGCAGCACCAGCTGCTAGTCCAAGTTATTTCAAAATGTTTATTTACATAAAATAAATTTAGTCTCTAGGTTGTGCTGAGGAATTCTCTACATCTCTAGTCTGTTCTAGCAAGAAAGATGCTGTGCCAGAAAAAGAGATTTCATAAGAGGCAACATTAAAGGACTACATGTTTTTACTGCTGTGCACAGCTGAGGAATTCCAAATTTAGTATTGTCTGCATGTGGTGGAAAAATACAAACTCGGGGAAAAAAAGGCTAAAAAAAGAGAAATGCAGAGATTCAGCAGTGTTCCTTCATGTGTTTCCACTGTAGAAGTCTTGAACCTCAGTGAAGTGCTGATTTTTCCGCTGCTAACACACTTGCAGCTCTACTGGGTACACAATGAAATTTGTTTCTTGCTGTCAGCAGCCTTGCTTGACTCTTGTTTTTGGGAGCAGGAGCCTTTCACATGTGCAGGGGTGGTGGAGAGGAATGAGTGATGGGGTCTGAAGCCTGAAATACAGAGAGAACTTGAAACTTTGCCTGTTGTCCTGAATAACCACTGAAGAACAGCACTGAAAATCTCTACCTTCCACATGTTCTGGTGCCCTTCCCTAAAGCTGGGTGTGGAGCAGGAATGTGAATTACCGAGTCACTTTTAGCAGGGAGTGAGATGTGCTGGGGCAGGCAGAGCTCAGCCGCAGCAGCAGGGTCTCACTTTCTGCCTGTGCCCTGGCTGCTCCGCAGGGAGGGAGGGGGCTGCTTGAACCTGCCCAGGTTTGCTGTGCTGAGTGGTGGGTGAGTGTGCACCGGTGTTGGGAGCCTTTCATTCTGCACCCTTCTAATTGTGTTCTCTGGCTGGAGATCAGCTGGGTTGGAGCGCTGAGCAGAGGAAGGTGGGGATGTGTAAGAGCTTGATGCTTGAGTGATGCTGGTTCCTGCCCTGCTGGTGTTTGAGAAAACAGCAGTGGAGTGGTGTGGTGTGTGCTGGGAGGAGGGGATACCTGCCACCTTCATAATGCTGGGCCTCTTTTTTGACAAAGCCAAGCTCTGGAGTAGATCCAGAATCATAGAAGCATTTAGGGTGGAAAACTGCCTTATGATCACCGAGTGCACCCATGTGCTGTGAACCTTCATTCTGCACCACTTTCCTCAGCAATAACTCCTACCCCAGGTACTGCAAAGCCAGGCTCAGCTGCTGAGTCCATGAAACATCTGCAGCTCCAGGCTGTGCCCAGGGGAATGGTCCTGCCTGGAGTTCTGCCTCCTTGGACTGCAGGCTGGAAGGGTCGAAGCTGCCTCTTGATATGAAGGGTGGGAAGAAATGAGCTGTCTCTGGGCAGCTGCTGAGGCTGACCTTGTCTAGAAATTCTCACCTGCCCAGGAGTGTCTCTGGGGAGTGTGGTCTCTGCTCAAAGCTGGCCCCATTCCTGCCCTTGTGGCCTGGGAGAGACTGCTCGTGAAGGCTGAGGGACCAGGGAGAAATGGACTTCCAGGACACATTCCTGCAGCTCTGTGGAGGGCAGAGCTCTGCATTGGTGTCATTCCTGTTGATTGTTTCCAGATAGCTTGTAATTATTTTCTGTATTTTTCTTACAGTCTGTTTTCTTGCCTCTCTTTTCCCCTTTCTCCATCATTTCTTTCTCACTCTATGGGATTATGCTTGGACTGAGAAATGTTGTGGCAGAACTACAAGATATTTTTGTTTTGAGCTTTTTTTCCTATCCATCAATTAGAAAAGCTGTAGGGCTTTTTAATTACTCTGACAATGAGGAACAGAGTTTCTTTTGTATTTTTTTGTCATGCTTCCTTGAACAACTTTAAAATTGTAATATTCTAACTTTCACTGTGGACTTTTTTGCATGATGCTGATAACATGGATTTGAAGTTGCATAGGTATATCCCCAAAGGCTGTGCACAAATGAATTCACTGCTATTGATGAGCATTCAAACTGACAAAAACACTGACATTGAGAGTTGCGTGTTGAAAAAGGACAGAACACAAATAATTTAAATATTTTTCTCGTGTTTGAGTATATTTGTGGTGTCTGATTGAGCTGGTTAGCAAAATAAAGACAGATGGCAATGAATTCATTCCAACACGTTTTCATTATGGTACAGCTATTCCAACTTCTCACAGCCCCTGTGAAAATTATTTTCTAGTTTAAATTTCCCTTGCTGCTGCTGTCCACACCCTGTCCAGGGAATTCAGAGGTATTGTGATTAGAATATGCATGGAGAATGATTTTTATTTGCAAAATAAAAATTAAAATAACTGATTGAGGAGCTGCCTTTAACCAGATATTCAGTGGTACAGTAAGAATTTAACTCTTTCTCCTTTAAAGTTCATATCAAAACTGTAACAGGATTAGAAGAGAGTTCACCCTAATTGGATTTTAGCCAGGCACTTTTCAAATTTTGAAGATGCCACGGTAATTTTCAGTCCTGCCTCCATTAGGAAGAGTGAGAACATTTCTGTTAACACAAGAAATGAGCAGCAAGAGCAGGTGCTGGACCTGGCCTGCCTGTGCATCCCCCCTGTTTGTCTGAACACTGCCAGGGCAACGGGACCATCATTTCTCTATGTGGGAATGGTCAGCAAATATGTTCTGGTGGAAAGTTTTAACAGTTTATATGCCCCAGCAGAAAAAGAGGAGGAATGAAAATGCCCTGTAAGGACTGTAAACACCTGTAATTGATGCTTTGTCCAACAACTCTGGTGTTCTTGGAGTTTCTGCCCTAAATAAATTTTATCTTTAATGCTTTTTATCTTAATGAAATAATTGTACTATCTAGTAATTTCATCTATGGCTTTAAATAAATGCTTGAATTTTCAAGGATTGCACTAACCAGTCAGCATCTTGCCTCATTTCTTTGACATATTTCAAAAAATGCCCATTATCTTGCTACTTTCCATATGCAGAAGATAATAACATCACTGCATATTGCTGGAAACATAGCACTCAAGGTCTATGTAAAAAAGTGTGCAGAAAACACTGGAGTAAATCAGTATTCACTGTAGTATAAATTGTGTGTGGGGAGGAGTCTGAGACATCTTGCGCAGTATTTGCAGAACTGCTCAACTGGTTTGGTTGTTCTGTGTCAGATTTGCTACAGAATTTATAGATATGAGGAAACATGTGTCTTGAATGGAAATGATTCTTGTTTCCCTTTGCTGCTGAGCATCCCAGCAGTGACTGAGTGCGGATGTGCTGTGGCATTATCCCTCCCAAGCCCCTGACTGTCATGGGCAGAGTGAGGAGGGGACAGGTTGAGCTCAGCACTCCTCATGTTTCCCTCCCTCCTGTGCTCCTGGGCAGTGCTGTCCTGCCAGCCCCTGCAAGGAAAGAATGCCCACAGGGTGTAGGAATACTGTCTTGTAGGGCTGGTAGAGCCCTGTGCCCACCATAAAGCTTTGGAGCTGTGAGTGAGGAGCTGTAAAAGCAGAAGAATATTTGTCTGTCTGTGCTAGCAGCCTCCTGCAGCACGGGGAGGTTGAAATCCTGGTGTTGTCTCTCTTCTGTTACTGCTTGTTCCTCCACTGGCAGAGCTCTGGGAGTGCCTGGAATTTCTGCACCAGCTGCCCTATAGCCAATTCTGGCCTGCCTTGCCATAGTCACAGCCTGTCCTGAGCCAAAGCAGTGCTCACACTGCTCTTGAGTGAAGCTGGCTGTGGGACTGTGGTCAGAAGGCTCCAGCTGAGGCAGCTGCAAAATCTAACATTTTCTGACTCTGAATTGACACCATGTCCATTAATGGAAATGTTTTGTCCCTCGATGTAATAGACCAAACAAAAAGAGAGGCATAAATAGTGAGGTTAAATACTGCATGCTAAAAATGTAGTGCTGTTCTGTGCTGGAGGTGGTGAGAGGACCAGAAGTACTTTGATAGAAGGAAAGAGGTGGAAATTTGAGGGAGGAAAAAGAGTAAGGGCTTGTGCATATGCATCATTCTGTGGAGAAGAGGGTAGGAGGGAATACATTGACATCTGTAGATGCCAGCTAGGATTACAAAGAGCTGAGAGAGTCATGCTTAGGTTTCAGCAGGTATTTTGGGAGAGAGGAGCAAAGTAATAGCAGTTCAGGGTGAGGCCAGTCCATCCAGAAGCCCCATCCATGTGGATTCCCTCAGGAATAGTGTGGGAAAAGCCCCTAGAGACCTCCCTGGGGATGGAGACTGCCAGAATTTCAGGCCCCACTTCTCTCCCCTTTTGCTAATCTGGAAATCAGCCTGACTCTCCAAATGAAACCATCAGGGTAGCTGGGAATTAGAAATCACAATAAACCCTGATCAAAGCGAATGCCGTCCACTGAAGAGGTGGTGAGTTTGTCATCTCTAAATGTATTTTAGAGGGAAGAGCTGTTTTTGTGGGAATGTGAGGGTCTTCTGAAGGCTCTGTTGCAGGGCTGGTTTGTTGGCTGTGTGTAGGGTCTGCCCTGAGGGCAGTTTGTCCAGCTGTGTGCCTGCAAGCAGCTCCTGAGCAGGCATCCCCTTCCCCATTCACAACAACCCTGTCAGTTCAGTGTGCAGCTCTCCCAGAGCTGTGAGCTGGGACAAGGCAGCCATGGAAGAGCCAGCATGAGGCTGGCAGGCTGGAAATGTGCTCCCTCTTTCTCTGGAGAGCACAGAATTAAGGACCTGGCATTTATTGGAAGTCTAGTCTGTGGAAGAAGTGAGTTTTTAATTTTTATTCTGTTTTTGATTGTCACCAAAATACCATGCAGTTGAGGGGAGTGTGCTGAATCCTTTGTGTCTGTCACATATTTTGGTATTTTCTGTAGAGCTGTAGCGTGTTCATCATGTGGTGTAGGCTCATTCAGTCCCATCTCTGTTGCATTTCCTACAGTGAAATGCTATTCTTCCCTATTTCTCTCTTTTCTCTCCCTTCCTGTATTCCTGACTTGCTTTTTGTTCCAGATACCCATTTTTAGGAACTTTTGAGAAACGGCTTTCACAGAGGCATGTGTCCTGTGTTTTGGTTGGAATTTATTTAGCTCATCACATCCTGACTTGTTCATGGGAAGAGATTGTGTTGCCAGGTCCTAGCACTGACAGCATGAGAGAACATTTTCACAGGATAGAGGCAGAAGTATGTCTATGGCAGATAAAACCTACATTAGGCTCATGTCTTGAGCAGGGTAGCAGAGTCACATTTCCCCCTGTGAAGATAACCAAACCACTGTGCTCAGGCAACAACACCAGCCCAGGAGATCAAGCAGCTCCCGTTGCACTCTGTCACTGTTACCTGATATTTGCCCTCTTAAAGCTCATCTGGGGCTGCCACGAGCTGTCACGTTCATGATTCTCTTGCTGCAGGTGGTTCTGATTCCTGTCTCCCTTTGCTAATTGTCATTTTTGTAAATGGAGTGAAGACTCGAGTCGTTTAAGCGTGACCTTTGAAATGTCATTGCTAATTTATTCTCCCATCACTGATTGTGGAAAGACTTAGCCATGTGTTCTTTTAACCCACTTATTATGTAAGTTCACAGATCATGACATTTCTAGGTTTTTTTTGAATACCATCTGCTTTTAGGGCAGTTTGGTGTTAATGTAAAGCTCCAGAGGTGGTATTGCCCTGGTTTGTGTGACTCTGTTGTGATACTGATTTAGTCTGAGAAATCTTCTTACTGTTTCATCTGAGGAAAGACATCAGGTATTTCAAAGCATCTTAGCTGCGCTGCATTAGTTTCCTCACAAAGGTTATGTGTGATGGCTCAGTAGAGTGTCTGAGTGTTAATTTGGAATGTGTGAAAGATTTCAGAGAAACACGACCTTGCTGTGCAGCAGATTTCTCCGTGGAAGTGCTTTCCCACTGAACAGCAAAGAAAGGCAAGAACTTTGTCTGGAGGCCAAATGTGTGATTCATACCATTAAGGTGAAGCTGGGCACTTCATATCCTCATCTCATGTCTAGCAGTGAGCTTATGCTTCTGCTTCAGACACGATTGACTTTTTCTCCTGGCCTCTTCTTTGACCTGCTGGCCAGAGATTGCTGGTGCTGCTGAGGTTTGTTGATGGGTTTTGATGGTTGAGGAGGAGCCCAGAGCTGTCCTGTCACCCTTGGGTGGCTGTGGCCTTTGAGGATGCTAAAAACTAGAGCCAAAATTTGTGCCTGAGCAGGTTTACTTTTGGCTTCATTTCTTCCTCTCCCAATCTTTCTATTTTTGATTGTTTGAGGGGGTGGGGTGGAGCACGAGGGGAACTGGGAAATGTCTGATTAGAAGTGTGATTTCAGAGTATTATACATGGTAAAAGCAGAGGCTGAGGGATACAAATGGAAAGGGTGCAGAATTATGTCCTGCTGAACTGCTTGTAGAGGAGACAGCCTGTAAAGGGTTGTGCTCAAGATCTTGGGTCACTTTTGAAGACATGAAATCTTCTTGGTACCTTAAGAAAGTAAAGCAAATATTATTTTCAGTACTCATTTATTGGAGCTGAGTGAAGCTGTACAAAATTTGCCATCACAGGCATGTTTTCAATGAAACTTCACATTTTCATAGGCGGATGTCTCTGAGAAATCTTATTTTTCTTCATATTATGCAATTCTGAACTGGAACAGACAAAAGAGTCTGTTTGTAGAAATGCTTACAAAAACAGTTTTCTGTGTCTGGACAAGATCTATGTAACAGTTGATAGGAGCAAAAAATGAATGTGGCACTTCGGAATCTGACTTTATGTGTGGGAACTAATTTTAATTTAGCAAAAATAAGATCACATGGATGCATAGATATTTTCCTTGCTTTTTTCCCCCAGTTAGCCTTGCCAACTTGGGCTGAAATTAGAACCATAAAAGTCACTAAATAGCTTCAAGAAACCCTGATTGTTCATAATTCTGACTTAGCAACCTGGAATTAAAGTGTGTGTGTATCAGATGGCATCTAAATTATTGAGGATACATTTTTTTTTCAGCAAAACTAAACTTCTAGTGTTTAGGGCAGCATATTGCTCCCACTTGTGTGTGTTATTTTTGGTGGGTGATGCTTGCCTGGGCTAGCGGACTTTTCAGCAGTTTGCTTTTTTGCTTTCCCTGTGAGGTTAACCAGTTACCTTTGCCCCAAAGTGTGTTCATTGACTGCTCTGAATTCCAAGATTCAACTTAAGGAACGTGCAAACTGTTTATTTTTTATGTGGTATCGAGCACGCACGCTTTCCTTGTGCATGTCAGAATATGTAATTTTGTTATTGTGGATTTTTTAATTAACCACGCTAATTGTTTCTGAGTTGTAAGACTGTGTTTCAAATTCTTCCGGAGATGTTGCTTGCTCGAAGGATCCTATTTTTGATGGTAGTTTGTAATGAGTGTGACTGCGTGGGGGAGGCCCCTTGATCCAGTGGGGTTTTTTGCTTCCTGCCATAACGTTCCAGGCTTGCCAGAGGGTGGGTGAAGGTGGTGCTGGGCACAGCAGCACGGGGCAGTAATGTGTAGAATGTCATTGAATGTCACCTCTCTCTGGAGGCAGGGGGTGCAGATCCATGTGGCAGCAAAGGTGCAGAAGTTATTGTTGTCATAAAACCCACAAATCCACCTGAGAATGGTCACAAAGGAATTATGTCTTCTTCGCCCAGTAAGCTGAAGTGCACACGGCATGGGCAACAAACAGGAGGGTGTGAGAGGCATGGTGCAGCAGCAAAACTGTAGAACTCGGGATGAAAAGAGGAGGGAGGAAGATGTGTACAAATCTGGGCACTGCAAGGATGTCATGAGTTCATGCAAGGAGAAAATTGAAAGAGCCAAAACCCAACTAGAACCTAATCTGGCGCTATTGGTGTAAAAAACAATAAAAGATGTTTCTGTAATTACATCAGTGACAAAAGGGGGCTATGGATACTGAACCTTTACTGGCTGCAAGAGAAAAAGTGACAAAGGATGAGGAAAAGGCTGAGGTACTTAATGCCCTGTTTCCTCAGTCTTTAATAGTTGTTCTGTGGATGTCCAGCCCCCAGGTGGGAAAGACACGGATGGGGAGCAGGATGAATGCCCCATAGTCTGAGGGTCAGTGACCTCCTGCACCACTTAGACATGCACAGGTGCCCTGGGCTGGATGGGATCCAGTGCTGGAAGAGCTCTCTGAGCCCCTGTCCCTCCCTCCCCAGCATCCTGGCCAGCTGGGAAGTTGTCCCTTGGCTGGAAGTTAACAGCTCTGATGCCCATCTACAGGAAGGGCTGGAAGGAGCATCTGGAGAGCTACAAGTCCTCTGTAAGAGGGATTTTCTACGAGGTGGTAAAGATTTTCTGTGTGATCCCAGCTTTGTTTTTCCTTCAATAGTAGTTTCTAGCTGCTGATCTTTGCTGTTTAGCTCCACTACTCTTGCCTCAAGGGTTTGTATTTAGTGGGATTCTCCGTGCACTAAACCTCAGAGCACCAGAGGTGATTTCCAGAACTGCAGCAGTGCAGGGGGATCCCAGAGAGGAAATTCTGGCCCATTAGGATTACAATGGGACTATTTACCCTAGTCTGCTACAGGAGTGAGTGCTGAGGGCTGCATGTGTTGAACTACACCCAAATTACAACTTTTTGGCAGTGGATCCCCTCTAGCTGGCAGTGTTGCAAGTGCAGTAAGTTCATATCCCATCAGGATTCATTCTTCCTTCTGGACCAAGCAAATCAAGGGCCCACAACCTCTTGTTAAACTCAGAGTAACACCCATCACTACTTAGTTCAGACTCTCCAGGAGCTCCAGAATCTCTATCATTAAAAAAGTGCTTTGCAAGCCAAAGATTGTTATAAATAGAAATCTTCCTTCTAATGTATCCACAAGGTTGAAGGATTGGATTTTACTTTTTAAAATCAAAGATGAAAATTCAATTTTCAGAATTTTGAGGTGGATCCAGTGAGCCCTTGTGGAGAAGTAAAGTGTTTGGATTCCCATGAGTAAGGTGAGAGAAGCCTGGCTAGGGCGCCCGTGGTAATTGGTAAAGTGATTCAGCACTGCTTTAACATTTATTTCCATAATGCTTTTTGTGTACAATAGCTGAGTAAGTTCTGCTTGGACCAAGTGGGGTATGGAAAAACCCTGTTTTGTGCATTTTACTTCACTGTATCACTGAGCAAGGACAGGGGACAAAATGAGGTTACAGGAGCGTGCTGCAGATGCAATGACAATCTTTAAAGTCCTTGTTCCCACAAGTCTTTGTTTTTCCTCATGTTGGACCATCTGATGGTGTCTCCTGCTATGATGCCTCAATAAAAT
Organism: Sialia sialis; assembly: GCA_009812075.1. Classification (NCBI taxonomy): domain Eukaryota; kingdom Metazoa; phylum Chordata; class Aves; order Passeriformes; family Turdidae; genus Sialia; species Sialia sialis. The sequence continues at coordinate 3,923,833 of VRYO01000570.1, forward strand.
AAAATAACTTGATTCTGTGTATTTTAGGCATGCTCAGATATTGTGGGTTTGTATTGAAATCCTTTATAAAGCTTTCAGTTCCACAGGGACTTACACTGGTGAGACCTGTATAAGCTCACAGCTTTTGTAGCTCTAATCTTGTTAGTTAAAAGGTGGCATGCTGATAGTTTCATTTCACAGTTGAATTTTTTTAATTATCTCTGAAGATGGATTTTGGCTTCTCAATTTTGGCCATGTGGTAGCATAACCTACAACGCAGTATGGAGAAAGAAACCTCAAATTGAATGTGCTTCGGGTCATTTTTTAGCTCTGAATCTATATTTATCTGCACAAGAAAGTTTTAACTTGACCTAAGGAAAAGAGAACAAATCAATAAATCCAATGAGGGTTTGCAATGTAGCACTGATATAAAATATGATTTATTAAGTCTGTAATCGCAAAAAATCTGTTCTATACTGCTGCCACTGGGGGAATATAAGAGCTGAATAGCTAAACACCACTTTGTTTAAATGTTTGGTGTTTTGGCTCCACTACAGGTAAAGGATGATATTGAAAATGATATTGAACTGAAATATCCAAGCAAAAACTTTTGTCAATTTTTAAAACGCGCATTCATCCATCAATATGTGTATATATTTTTATTTAAATATGTGAGGTATATTTTACCCCCCATATATAAATATGTATTTATTATGCCAGTATGTATGCCGTGTTCCCTTTATATCTATCCCTCAAGGACAGACCTGATCTCACTTTATTTGAGGCACTCTTACCTTCAGCCAAATGCTTCCATTCACAGGTTGGCCCTAAGCAGGACTAAAAGGCTTTTAATTTAACTAATTAATTTTGATGTTTAAGATCTAGATCATCTTGCAACAACGGAAAATTTCTGTTCTCATTTGTGTCTTCCTTAGATAGAGAGAAAATTGTGTTCCTTTTCAATCCTGCCTCCTTAGCCAGGTTGGTCATTCTCCAGAAATTCCTTCCTGACCCTGAAATGGCCCTGGAAAGACCCTGGAATTAAGTGCTCTCCATGACTGAGAATGACTTGTGTTTCTGGGCACAATAAATATATGGTGTGTGAGACCTCTGCCTGGGAATGATCTTTGCCAGGCACATTAGGTTATCAGAAATCATAGAAGGGAGCATGCTTTTGGAAGGCAAGCTGTGTAGGAATTTTCCACCATGTCTGGATGTTTTGAACTGAGTTTTCAAATGGTTCAATAAATGGCTTTCCATGTCATATGTTAGTTTAGAAGACCACAGATTTTCCAGAGCGTGCTGCGTGTTCTCTTAAGTGTTTAATGCCCGTGCACTGTATGCAATGTTTAGGGTTGAGTGCAGAGTTCATGTTGGGTAAATGAGGAGTTGAGAGCTCATAAAAAATTTGCTTTTCTGGCTGATCTGAAATGCAGAATATACAGTCTTGTGGCTTTACATAAACTTTGTCTGATTTTCAACTCAAGGTCTGAAACCCTTGCAGCTCTCCAAGCTGCTTCCACCAGTTTGCCAGCATTGGGCAAGTACTCAACACCTTGTCAGCCAAAGCTGTGCCTGGGTGCTCCTGGGCAGCTTTACCCCTGCCTCTCTGCACTTCACTTTCACAAAGGGAGCATTTAGTTGAAGTCCCAGCCAAGGGTTTCAAACGCTTGGCTAAAACTGAATGAAGAAACACTGTCATTGTTTTTCCTTCAGTATGTAAGGAAGTTTTGTTCTAGGTGAGATTTATTCTAGGTGAGATATATCATCTATATCTCTATCTCTATATCTATATCATCTATATCTATATATATCTCTATCTATCTATCTATATCTATAAAAGGGCTGTTCATAGGGGTGGTATATATGCCATTCCAGAAAAGATGGATCAGGCTGTGATATGGCTGGTACCCACGATTTATTATAGAACCAACTAATTTCGAATTTTATAAAATTTTGAAAGCCATAGATTGTGTGAGTTAGGTTGAATTGGTGAGTAACAGAACATTGTTAAACATAAAATGAGAGCAAGGCCATATTTTCAAACTGTTGGTGAGGATTTTCTTGTTTTTGTTTTTCTTTTTTTAATGTTGTTTTTGCCAATTTCTGGAACACTGCTGGGTTTTAGGAATATCTTCACAGAACAGCAGTGTGACTTTACAGAGATAAATGTTACTTTTAGACTTCCTTGGAAGAAAAGCTGAATAAAAAAATCTGTAGTGAAATAACAACTTGTTCTCTTTGCTGTTCTTCTGCCTGCTCTTTGTCATGTCTCTTCTTTTTTTTCCCTGACTTAATGTCCCACTTACACAGTGTGCTGCAGGGGAAGTACTTGAGCAGCAAATGAACTGGGTAGGCAGAAGCTTGATTTTTCTAGATGTTTATTGCCTTACACCCTACTGGCACTTGACAGCTTGGACTCTCCAAACTCATGAAAGCCATGGCAGTTGCATTCTCATATCTATTTTTACTGAAATGCTCTTTTGCTCCTTATTGTCGGTGTCAAGCACGCTTAGGCAAAGTGGGCTCAGAACTGTGTCAGCTCTGGTTTACAGACTGCCAGGCTTGGTAAGGGGTCAGTAAATAACATTTTCATCTATTAGTTAAACAAGCTTTTGAAGAATTGTGACTCTGCTCTGATTGGTGGGAAAGTAACAGGCTGTGTAAATAATACTGAGGAAAGGGTAATGATTTTAAGATGGCCAGTAATGAGGAAAAATGAAGTACACATCAGCACTGTGTAGTGCCTGTCAGTTGGGATTACGATTAAAAGAACAGCTTACTATTCAACAGAACTGAAATCCAAAATATTATGTAGAAAATCTAGGGGAAATGGCTTTTTGACAGCTGTTCTTGTAAAAGATGGAAGGTGAACCATGCACTCTGCTGTTCCTGATGCCTGTCTGCTGGCAGAGGTGTTCAGCTCTTGCCAGGTTTGTCACCAGTTTTAAGATTTTGTGTTTAGTCTCTTCTCCAGTTTTGAGGAGAGAACATAAAAGTTCTTTTACATTTAGTTTGCACAAGTCTGTTGGTTTCTGGAGTAGTTTGAGGATCTGAACTTGCAGCTTGGCAACATTAGGATGTCGTTTTATAATCTGTTAATCACCTTTCTGGCCAGGTGAACAATGAACATTTTAAAAGTATTTTTCAGCCACTGGCAGTTATCCTAGATTATTTTAAGATTTTTGTGTGAGTTTGCTCCTGCCTCGGTCTATCACTAAAAATAATTTATTATCTTGTCATTCTAATATTCAGAAAGAATTGTTCTGTTCTGTCAGTTATCTTGGACAGTTTCTTGGCTTTGGTTTTAATTTATATGTTGTTTAGAGTTGCATTTTCATCTTGGAATTTTTTCAGTTATCTCTGAAAATACGTGGTTTTTGCCATCTCCTGGAGAGTAATTTCAAAATGCACAGCACATAGGAACTACTGCACGTTGAACACCATCTTGTAGGGTGCGTTTCCCACTGCAGTAACTCATAACTGGTGAAATGGCAAGCCCTGAAGAATTCCTCATTTATTCCTAATGAGTTCTAAACATCACTGATATGTACAGAGTTAATGACTTATTTCTGCTCCTGAATATTTAAGAAAATACCCTCTTGTGAATTGCAGGACCTTGCTTTGATAACTGAAATTGAAATGTATTCAATACAGAGTTGCTGTTTTCAATCCTGAGTGTACACTTTTTTTACTCTGTTTTTCTTTTACTCATTTTCTGGATCAGGGCAACTAAATGCAAAATCATGTCTGAATTCTCTGGGAGGATTTCTGGACAGCTGCTGTGGAGTCTGTGAGCATACCTGTAGCTAGCACTGGCTGTGGCCTCCTCTGGATTAATATCCATAAAATGCTTCAGCAACCAGAGCTGCGTGGAAAAGAGGATGTTCTGTTCACTTGTAAGGTGATTTGAAGGAAGTTCCAATAACATAATCTCTTTTATTTTTGTTTTTTTTTTTTCCCTGATGCTGATTTGTCCCTTGATCTAAAAGAGTGAACAAACAGTCCTGCATCAAAAGTGGCAGATTATAGTAAATTAGATGACTCTCTAAATGCCAAGGAAAAAAAATTCAAAGGTATCTAGAGACATTCCAAGTGCAGCCAAAAAACTCCTTTGAGATTCAATCCATGAAAGGACAAGCTAATGAATTTAGAGCTTGTAATCCAAGATAAATAAATCAGAGCTGAGAGGGGGAAGGCTAGTAAAGCTCTGGGAAATGTAAGGGTAATAAAGGACTGACAAATAGGCATGACTGTGTGACATGATGAAGCAGCAGAAATGACAACTGTAATAATGTGTCAGTGCTGAGTCTTGGAAGAAAAAAGCAGAATCCACTGCTGTGTGTAATAGCAAGGATCTGGAATAGCAATTTCATTCAATATTAGAAAAGTACTAGGGGAGGTATGGGGGTTAAGAGGAGTTGTGATTACTCTGGGACAGAGGCATTGCTGGTGTGGGTGTATGCACAGAAAAAGGCAGAGCTGAGGGATGTCCCTTCAACACAGAGGAAAAGTCAGATGAGAGGAGGTAAAAACTCTACATTGAATAAAAGTCAGTAAAAATGAGCTACTTACCAGAAAGCATTCTAACATTTGGAAATGCTTTCAGGAGGTGTTAGGGCAGGTGTTCCCTGCCTCAATACCGAGCTCTGAAAACATTCTGCATGATAGGATACTCTATTTTAATTGTCATTTGGGAGAGGTATTGACTGGATGCTCTTGTGGGACTCTTCAGTCCCAGCCAGTGTATCACATAAAAGCAAAGGAAGGAACAAGTGTGAGTGCTGTGCCAATGGGATAGAATTTGCTGTTTCCATAGATACCTGTGACTGTACATAAGCACTGAACTGCTGTGGCTTTGCTTTGTGTGAAAAGCTTCTGTGGCTTGATTTTCTCCCCATGCAAACAGCTTGGAATATTTGGAAATTACTATGATAACTTCTTAACCATGTATACCTCTACAATCATGTCATGAAATTAAGGACTGCAGCTGAAAGCAAAATCCCAGAAGAGACAGGGGGCATTTGTGCACTAAAATGAAAAAACCCAACTAAGATTTGCCAGGCACACACAAGTAAAAAATTACTAAAGTAGGCAGCCGTGCATTCTTGAATTTCCCCATGTTTTACATCCCCATGACAGACAAGTCCCTTCTTTCCCTGAGCCATCAGATTCTTGTTGATGTGGACCTTCTTTTTTGTAAATTGCTTTGAAATTAGCTAATGAAGAATGGCAGACAAGAGATGACGGGCTCTGACAAAAAAATACATGTTGTAGCTCTCCTATTACTCCTCTTCAGGTGAGCCCAAAATTGCTGATTTTACTGGAGCAGGGTGAGATGGAGAAAGGTGTCTGATTTAGACACTGAAAACCATTTTAAAAATCTAAACCTTTGTATTTCTGTATTGCTTGTAATCATGGTAGCTTGTCCTCTTGTTCAAGTATGCTTTTGAGGAAAGCGAGTTCTTTCCTTTTCATAGCCATAGCAACGAGTCACTTTTATGGGTGTTCAGACTCAGCTGTGATCTCTTTTGGTCCTGAAGATGGACCTGAACTGGCACTGGAGTCACCTTGCTGTCAGTCAGACCATTTGGTGGCACGTCTGATAATATCTCTGTCTCCTCTCCGTAGGTCATTGCTTTTTATTCCTTTTATGTCCTCAGACATGGCTGCTAATGAGTGGTAACCCTGTATTATTATCCTCCTTTTCAAGGTACATACTTTGGAAATTCTAATGTTAGAAGAGAATAGAGGAAAATAGAATATCATATCCTGAGTTGGAAGGAATCCATGGTGATTATCAAAGGCGTGGGACAGGAATCCCACTAGGTGCCTGAGAGCATTGTCCAAATTCCTGAGCTCTGTCAGGCTGGTGTGTGACCCCTGCCCTGTTCCAGTGCCCCACCACCTTCTGGGATAAGAATTGCTCCTGATATTCAACCTAAACCTCCCCTGACACAGCTTCAGGCCATTCTCTTGGGTCCTCTTTTAGCAGCAGGATGTGGGGGCTTATAGCAAAACCTGGAGCTTCAGTCTGAGCTGGCTCAGCACAAGGCAGGTACAAAATTTCACCTGTCCTTTATTTCACTTACCTGATTCCTAGAGAAGTTAAAATCTGATATAATACACTAACTCTGTTCCAATGAAGAGAATTAAAAAAAAAATAATTAATTGGATTTACTCTAAGACAAGGCTTTGTTTCCAGAACAGGATTTTTATAGTCCTTTTCTTCCCAGGTTACACAAACAGTGCATATTCCCTGACTTTTTTATTATTTTCTATTTTCTTCTCAGTCCCCTGGGGCTCCCTTCAGGAGTTCAGATGGATGCTGGGCTTCTATCTTTGGTGGTCTGGTGTGAGATGGAGCTCAGACTCCCAATTTTTCCTTTGGAAAGGCAAGCCTGGTTTGGTTTTTTTCCTAGACAGCTCCTTGAAGTTTCACTCAGCAGTTAATGAACAATGATGCCTTTAACACATAGCCTGTGGAAGAGAAATGGGTCTGTGACCATGTGGTTCCAAGTCTAGGCATCTACTGGTGTGATGAATCTAATTTGTGTTTGTATATAATAAATGTTGAAATATTCACTCATACTCTTTATTTAGAAGTTTTGCTATGTGCACTAATTTTAGACTTTTCAGAAGTTTTTCTTAATATTTCTAATGTCTTGTAAAAATAAGTCTTAAGAGGAGAAGGATGCCTAATCTAATACCTACACTCAAATAAAGAGCACCAAAGAACAAAACAAGTAGTATTCAAACTGCAAAATACAATCTGCTAAAAATTATCACCATTTTGACAAGCTGAAGGGAACCTCATTTAAAAGAAATACCATCTTCAGGGCTGCATTTTGATTAGCTTCCACCTCATGTGAAATGTTGAAAGTTGCTTTCTCCTTCTCTTGATGCAGTATTAGCCCTTCTTTAGCAAAAGAATGTGTGACTCTATCCTCCATGATATTTCTGATGACACTTTTGTAATTAATTTCCCCAGGTTTATCTCAGTTCTTCAACCATTTCATTTTTACATCTCAACACCATTTGATTTCCTCTCTTCTGCTTCTCAGTCCCATTGGGGAACAGCTGACACATCAAGGAATTTGCAGGAATTAAGGTGCAAATGGCAATTCAAAGCACAACTCAGTGAAACAATAAATAGGTATTTTCATTGCCAGGAAATACATGATGACCACCAGAAATCCATGAGCCCCACTGGGCTGTTTTTTACTTGCATGCTGCTGAGGCCCAAGTACAATAATTATTCTTTTTGCATTTGCTCAGTTTGGAAGGTAAAACTCCTTTTAGGCTCCCTGGCACATTCTTTGCAGCTCTCAATGAAAGGTGGCTGTTCCCTGCCCGCTGCCCATGGATGAGGCTGAGGATGGTGAGCTGCCCTTGCCCAGGTGAGCTTGCTGTGAAGTCTGGGTGCTGACTCAGTGCTGCAGAAAAGGAAGAGCATTTCCATCCAGTCATCTCCCAAAATTATTAATCACATGCTTCACTTGAAGGAATAGTAGGTCCAAAAGAGATGCAGAAGTGTGTGTCAGAACATTCTTCTGGCTGGGCTCCCTGTACTTTATGTTGTTAGGATTTTCAAGAAGACCATCTACTCCCTTTTGTAACTTTAAGAAGGATAGAAAAGAATGAGGAGAGATTTAAAAACTATCTAGCTAGCAGAGCAGCTACCTTTCATTTACTTCCTGCTCCACAGGCCTCAGAACTGTCAGCTAAGCTTAAGAGCTTATAATTTATTTCAGCTGGAAGGTAAGTAATTATATTTTTCGACGTGCACCTTTTACTTCGCCTTGTTCTAAGAGACAGAGTTGGCAGATTAAGGGCCTTTTCTTTAATTTATGTTCATCAACAAGTCTCTCATCAGTTTCTCTATAATTTTCTCTCTTGCACTGATAACTCTGAGCATGCATTGTACCCTTGGTGAGCAATGAGGGGACCTAAATCTCTGCAGCGTGAGTGATGCTGGGTCCCTGAGAAGCTGCAAAACTGCTCTGCAGAAATTTGGCCTTTTCTAAACCCAGGAGGTGTGCTTGGAGGAGAGCTGACTGAAAACTAAGATGACTTGGAGGACAGACCAATTTCCACTGAAATTTCAGTGTTTTTTCTGAAGGTGTCAAAATGTGCACCACGTTTCAAGTACAGGTTTAAGAGGGAGAAGATGATTACAAATGGAAATTTCCAAGTGTTGACTGAGGACAGGTAGCCCTGAACACCAGCATGTTCAGCTTGCTTATTTTTCTAGTCCTTGATGGCTCCCGTCTTCCTTTGCCTTGTCCTTTGCTTCTGCTTTGTCCCTGGCAAGTTTTCAGGTGTGATTTTGCTGTACATGCATGGGTGGTGTGATCTGTGTATATTTCTTAGCTGCCAAATAAAATCTGAGAAATGCTCAAGTGTGCTGTTCAGTCCCAGATTGTGGGATTCCTGGTGTGAAAGCCAGGTGACCCTGCCTAATTTTCTTGTTCAAAAAATATTATCTTTCCATAAATAAGAGCGTCACAAAACTCACTTGTTGAAACCTCAGATAAAAAGAGATCTTCCCAAGTGTGCAAGCGGTTGCTATTAATTTGTTTAGCGTGTCAATTAAATTTTTCCCCTGAAGTAGCCTGGTTTTGTAGCTGAATAACAACTCCAACTGGTTTTACAGTGACACAGGATCATCTTTCTCCATCCTAGGAATGTCTGTTTTTTACCAGTGCTTCCCATTCCTTTGGATACTATGGCAACTGTATGTGTAAATTTTGTGTGTAAACCAGCAAATGAAGCTTTATATGATGTAAAATATTATGAAGCTTTATATTGTGTGAAAAGGGAACCATTGTTTCACCTAGATATCTTTATATTTGGTGCCAGGATTTTATAACATGAAAACAACTTTTCTAGGGCTGTTTGTCAGTCAACACTTGTTCATTTACTGAAGTTGTGTTTAAGAAATGTAAAATTTGGGACACCTTTTAATTTTTACCTAAAATTCCTTGAATGTGTGTCTGTCTTTGGAAACAGCTGTGGCAAATATGAACTTGGGGCAAGTGTGTACAGCTTGAAGAGGAAGACTACATTTAACAGAGCTCTGGAATATATATATATATGTATATATATATATATATGTATAAAATTATTTTGTGGTACTGTAGATGGTCTTACAAATCTGTATCTTAAAATTTATTGAGGAAGAAGGTGCAGTGATGTAATTGGATTCACTGCACCTTAGGGGAACATCTATAAAGATCTCTATTGCAGCACGCAAGGCTTGGAGTGCCGTGAAAATTTTGTGTGCTTTAAAAGGGGCTGTAAACGCTGCAGGAACTCACAGTGGGGAATCTGCCAATAACAGAAGTATTGACTGCCCAGCATGGGGCTCCCCTAAGCACAGACTTTACTGATTAGAGTGAAAACCCCTCTGTTTTTAGGTCCTGTAAATGGCATGCAGATATAAATGTTGTCACTAAAACGTTTGGAGTGGTGATGGCAAGGTTTGGGTGTTATCCTAAAGAGGTATATTCTTCATCTTTTGATACATGCTTCATCTTGGGAATCTGCAGACACATGGAAAAAATGAGAGAGAAAGAAAGAAAGGAGACTGGATGTAACTGGTGAGGACAGGCTGAGTGAACTGTTGCTTTTTTAGACTAAAAAGGGCTCCTGTGACTTTGCAATATATAAAGGTTTGTTTTGAAGAAAATTTTCATGAATTGTTTTCCAGCTGTTGCAGAAAATAAGAGAAGTGAATAATGAATTTTGGCTTTGGAAATACTCTCAAACTAAGGGGGCTGTGAAACATTAGGGCTGGTTGCTTGTGAGAGTCATGAAATGTGCTTCACTGATTAATTCACTGTGGGTTAAAGCCCAGTTGGATGACTTACAGTAAAGGCAGATAATACAAGCTTTTTATCCTGCCTCAGAACAGGGGAAAGGGAAACAGCCACTTGAAGTCATTGTCAGCTCTTTCAACTCATCTCCATCTGCATGTTAAGATGAGGAACAGATATTTACAGAGCTGCTGTAGGTTTAATTAACATTACAAAGGGCATCATTTTCTTGCCCATCTGTGTGAGAGCACCCAAATATGACACCACTGCTGCTCCAGAAAAGCAAGTCAGTATTGAACTTGGTAGTGAACACAGGACAAAATGCCATTCTGCAAACAAGACAGCTGTAGCCTTATCAGTGATGACCTACAAAAATAAATCTACTTTTTGTCAATGATTGTTCAAAATAGGTTTCAAGTATGAAGACCCTGAGAAATATACAGTAATTTCACAAATATAAGCCGCACCTTTTTCATTGAAGAATCCAGCCTACCCCAGTGGTGCGGCTTATATTCAGGTGCGGCTTATCTATGGACAAATCCCAGCGAAACGCCAACCCGGAAGTGAGAGCCGGCCAAGCAGAGTGACAAGTGGGAGCCGCCGGGAGCATGAAACTGCCCGGAACAGGGGCTGCAAGTGTGCGGCTCGGCCCCTGTGCCACCGGGAGCCGGTGGGAACGGGGGATGGCTGGGAATGGGGGCTGCGCAAGGGCGGCCTGGCCCCTGCCGCTGGGAAGCCGGGCTGTGTGGGGCCGGGCCGGAGCGCCCCACCCCCTCTGCCGTGTGAGTTTAAAAAAAAAAAAAAAGGCGCGGCTTATATTCGGGTGTGGCTTATATATGGACAAATCCCGTGGTCTTCCCAGCTACCCGGAAGTGCGGCTTATATTCAGGTGCGGTTTATAATCGTGAAACTACTGTATATCAAATTTCTTATCTGAACAAGGAAGAGGTAAATTGGGCAGAAACATACTAGCTGGTGTTATTCAACATTTGGAGACCAGTGCACAGGACTTCACTGGAAATGTAAATTGGCAGATCAAGTTGAGAGTGGAAGAGAATTTCCAGCTGTAGCCTGAAAGTAGATTCCAGATATCGTAAGACTCCCTATATTTCCATATTTACTGAATGAGCCAGATCCTAAAAAGAGATTAACATTTCACTGTGTTGAATTGCATGGAAATTTTGGAATCCCAGAGGAGATTTCTCATTTTATCAAGTCCAGACACTGTAAGGGCTAAGCCAGTAAAAGAACTGTGGTGTTGGTCCACCTTTGTCAGAAACTGAGCTATGCCCCAATGGGAAATATTTTCTGAACTGATTAAAAGTCCTGAAAAATAAAAGTTATGCATTGAACTTGTTTACACTTTTAAAACTTCCAAGCAGAAAAAGCAATTTAAATTACTGAGCACTTTAAAGATAATTATGTCAATATGAAGGGAGGCTTTACTTTAGGACTTTTTCTTAGGAAAACAAACCAAAACCATCCCCAAACAGATTTTTGTTCTACAAATGTAAAATCAGTTGTGTATCGCAGCACCAGATAAAATCTAACAGCCACATTTAAAGATACTCAATTATTTGTGCATTATGTAAGATTAATACAACCCTAGTGTCAGGCCTGCCACTAGACCACCAGTAAAACAGCACTGGGAGAGTGAAGTACTTCTGGAAAACAGCATGGGGAAAGGAATTTATGGAAATGTAACTCTCCAGGTTAAACATCTGATGTTGACACTCCCCTTTTCATAAAATGGTTATTCAGTGCATTAACATTTTCTTTGTACTTTTGCCTTTCCTGATGGCCTGTTTGGAGTGAAAAGCTAATATCAGAGATGATGACAATGGGTTTCTTCCCCATCTCTTTTATAACACCGGGGTTAATTCTTCTTCAATGTTTAGGAATGTAGCGTGTACTGCCCCAAATTGGAGGTAAATTCAACAGAGCTGTGACAGGCATAAACCTGGTCTTCCAAATGCTGTCCCTGGGACATCTTTCCAAAACCTGAAAAAATGAATTAAATAATAGGCAAGGTCCCTTTTTAAAAAAAGGACATGTAAGGTTTTATTTCATCTGGAATACCCCTTTTAATCTCACTTTCTCCTGCTGGGTTTGTTTTATATTTGATTAGTTCTAGGAGATGGATTTTGACATTTAAAGTATGTGTAATAGAAAGAGAATAATGACATAGCAGGGATTACAGAAAAATATTTGCCCTTGAAAATGGTAATGCATTGTTAAATACCGGTTGCATCATATCTGAGTATAATAAAATCAAAGTGGAAATTGAATGATTGTGTGGGGAATGAATAGTTCTCAGTGTGTGACAGAAGAAGGGACCTTGGCAATTCTAGCAGTGCAGCACAGCTGAAAATGGATTTTGTAGAATGGGCTCATTGGGTTTTCAAACCTATATTTTGCTTTAAGCCCAACGTTAAAAAACAAATAAAATAATATCTGTATTAAAAGTGAAAAAAAAATCAAAAGTACTAGAATTAAAAATAACCAATGATCTTCCAGTCAGTTCAGACCTCACAAAAATCCTTGGATAAGCTCCCCCACAAGAGCCATGATGTGTTGATTCCTCAGTGAGGGGTGTGTTTATCCTGTTAGTGCTGCTGAAGGGTTTAAGTTTTGCTGGGGTTAGGAAATTGGAAGTTATATGCAGGGTGGACCACACCTGATTTGCAGTGTGGTTCTTGTGAGGGCTGTGATTGAGCTGAGGGCTGGAACAGGAGCCCAGTGCATGGGAGAAAGAGGGGAGAGTATTTAACCTCTGTTAAATGTTGTTAAACTGCAAAGCCTGCAGTTTGGGATGCATTGGAGCATACAGATTTTCCCTCAACTCCTCTCTTTCCTGCATAGCGGTGTGCAGGTATGTTTATTCCCAGTTTTCTGGTCAGGGATAAACTCTGTTGAGAGGAGAGAAATGGATAAGGAGTCCTCTGGGGCCAGTGGGATTGGTCACAGTGTTTTGGTTTCGTAAGTGGTTGGGCTATTTTGGTGTTTTAATTCAAGCCATTGAAGTCAGCTCTCTGGAGAATTTCCAGCAGGGTTTTAGTTTTGTAATCAAACTGAGGTGATGGCAACCTGCTGTAGCTGGTGCCTGTGCTGGGGCAGCACTTCAGTGGCTGGTGATATGATACTGGAAATGTTGGCTTTGCCTGTGTTTTGACTTCCATTAATGGTTCTCACCCTTCCACATAAGCCATGTGCTGGGTCCCCAGCTGCTGTTCTGAGAGTTTGTGAATGGGCTGGGAGATCTTTTGGGCTGAGCTGGGAATTACAGGTGATGAAGCCTCCTCCAGGCCTCCATCCCCCACAGCTCAGGTCTCTATGTTGAGGGTGGCTCTCAGAACACTGTTATTAATAAAGTGTATTGGCTGGAAGGGAAATTCAGGAGTCCTTTTTTCAATGATCTGTCATCAAACTGGAGGAAATTTGGGCTTGATTCTTGGATCTAAGGGCTTGATTAACTTATCTACCTTATTTATCTGCTCTTGCTTTTTCTCTATCCTCTGCTACTCTGGAACCTGCACACTGGTGGAATTTCCCCAGCACCTCTACACTGCTGAATTTCTGCTCCTGGCAGAGACTTCCCTGGGGCTCATCTGATTCCAGGGGGAAGAGGTCTGTTGTGCCTCTGGCATGTTTAGGCTGTAACAAACACAGTGCATTTAAAGAAATGATTCCCTGTGCTGGAGGCTTCCACTCCTTTTTTTAAAGGAGCTGTGGGTTTCATCCTTGGAGGTCAGAGCAAGAGTTGGTTATCAGGGTATGGAACACAGCTGTCACCAGGTTGTGTGTGATGTGCTCCCCATCTTTAACTGGAAAAATATCTTAAGGATCTCTCCATCATCCTTTTCTTTTGTGGCAGGATTGGGGGATTACTCATGACAGAAGATCTAACCCCTGTGCGCCTTCCCTTTGTGGACACATCAAGCAGCTGTGTCTGGATCTATGCACCCATCCTGTGCACTTCTGAACATGGGAACTGTTTTTCCTCAAATCCAAATGAGGGAGTAGACCTTTGGTAACTCTTCAGAAAGGGACTTTGGGATCTCAGTTGCTCCAGGTTGCAGGTCTGTGCTCTGATATCTGCCTTTCCCTTGTGCTCTGGCTGTGCTGTGACATCTCTTAGGGAGACATTTATTTTCCTGGCCCCCTAGAACAGGTGTCCCTCACTATGGAGCTCCCCAAAATGCACACAGGCAGTTGTTTACCCTGCCCCTGACTCACAGACATGTCTGCAGTGCTATTTTATGAATTCCAGGGCTGGCCTTTCAGATTTCCAAACACACTGATCTTGTGATGTGCTGTGTGCCAGCTGACTTCACTTTAAACACAGAAGTGCCCCTTCTTATTCATCCTTCTCTCCTGTAGCACTTGTGCTGGTATCATTCAGCTGTGGAGAATTCTTAACAGCTTTCAGTGTTCTTTCAGTTCCTGTTTGCACATGTCTGATATTGGAAAGTTTCTGTTATTTAAACATGCAGGTCTTTGCAGGGAAACTGACTTTCCTTACTGATGTGACTACTCATTTTTCTGCAGTGGATTTTTTCTTGATGAAGGGGAAAAGTCCATAATTTCAGACAAAATGAATCATTGGTTCCTAAGTGATCCATCAAGCGCTGTGATGTCACATATTTCTGAGACTGATGTCTCACAGACTTCTTCCAAGATTGGTACTTCAGAATTTCTGGGGGTAATTGTCAGAGAACTGAGGACACATTTGTGGAAATAGGTGGGTTAATATATACACATATGTGTATATTAGTAAATATGTCCATATATTAAATATATTTATTATATACATGTGCATATAATGAATACTCAAGGTTAGCATATCTGTGGTGGGATCTGCTCTTAGAGTAATAATTTTTAGAGAATAGGGAACTGGTTGGAAGGTGCTTGAGACTGTTAGGAAATAAAGACTGAGTGAGACAAGAAATTAAATCACACATCAACTGAGTGGATGGTGAGGCCAGAGGGAAGACTGAACACAGGAATTAAGTGACTCTGGTCTGTGAGATGGTTCTCTCAACAGACACAGTGGAAAACAAGAGTTAAAGGATATGTTGAGCATCAGGGTGGCAGGAACACAAAATGATAGTAACAGCTGTAATGGCTAAATGTGGGGAAAAATATTGTGCAGTAAAAGATGGATTGTTAGACTAATAAATGAATACATGGTGTAAGGGGACACCTAGAATGGGTTGAGTGTGTTAAATATGAATAAGCAAAAACAGTGTTGGCTCCAGTTTTGTAGATATTCCTGGTCATCTGGACTGCTTATTTTTGTGTAAGGTCTCACATTGGGATGCTAATCAGCATATCCAGCCATTAATCTATTTTGTAGCTACAACATCACTGTTGTTGATGTCAAAAAATGCATCTCTAGAAATGGTAGTGAGTCATAGTTGGGGCTATACAGTTAACAGTGGGTACTTTTCCATGAGTTCAAAAGGGCTCCTGCAAAAAATCAGTTGTACTGCAAAAGTTGCTGATGATGCTGATACTGGTTTAGAATATGGTGCAGTCAAAGTGATAAAATTGACAAATTGCAGGCAAATGCAGACAGGTTATTCCTTCATTTTTCTTCAGCATACTTTCTGTGCTGTTCCAAAACTTTATACAACTGTCAGTAATATGGAAAAAAATCTGTTGGAAGTAGTTCTAGTTTTTTTAGTGAGGCTGGTTACTTTTTGCCCCTTATGGATTCATTTGTGCTTGAAAACTCAGGGAAATGAACCACATGCAAGAGGACTATAATGTATTTTCTAGATTTGTGCTTTCTCAATGGGTCACAAAGGAGCTGTTCTGCAGAAATCTTGATCCTAGGAAGTGACTGTTTTTATAAGGCTCTTCAAATAGAAGCTGTGCTTCACAGAAAATATTTCCATTTCATAAGTCTCCCACTCCTGTCCCTTTTAATCAGTTAATTAAACTTTTATTGAATGTTTAGAAAATAAAACCAATTTGACTATTTGGAAACTATTTGTTCAAACTGCAAAAACTGGGGAGGAGAACTTGGCACAAGCATTAAAGCTGTAGCTCCTGAAACTTATCCCACTTGTCTTTAGCCAACTTATGAGTTAAAGTGGGTCTGTGTAAGGAGAGAGAGAAAGCAGAATGCAAATTGACAAAAAGGAATAAACTGGCAGTGAAGCAGGCTGGGTGCTCCAAGAGGGAATAGCTAATTTGGTATCATTAGTAGCTTCATTTACTGGTATTCACACACCTGAAAAACCCTGGCTGCCCTTTACACAGTTCTGGCTTGCTCTGCCTCTTGTCCTGAGGAAGTGGTTCCTTCTGTGTGAAGCCCAGGTTTGCTCTCAGACCCATTTCCCACCCAACAGGGCATGTTTGCTCAGTACTGTGCCATCAGACACAGAGATCCCTTGCCCTGGGCAGTTCAGGTTTGTGAGTAGGCTCTCTGGTTTACTTAGGTAATGATTTTGTCCAGTTCCTTGTAGTAAAATATATCCTTGATATAGAAAATTAGTAAAATAATCCTCCACCATAGCACAGGAACAGTGGGAGAGAGACTGGAACTAAGAGGAAGGGCTTTGAAGCCCACACTTAATTATATTTGTGGCTTTTGAATGCAATGCATTAAAGTGGGAAAGGGAAGACTGTTTCCCTCTCAGTTTTTCAATAATAAAGGAATAAAATGTCTCCTGTGTGCAGTGAGTGTGCCCATATGGGAATCCTAGAGGCACTGCTGGAGTCCTGCCTGAGTAAGAACAGCAGGATGAGAGCCCTGTGGAGCAGCACTGATGTGCACTGAAAGAGATAATGGGAGAGTGGAAAGTACCATCATTTAAAGGACACGTCATGAAGCAGTGAAGGAGGTGTTTCTACGGATGAAGATAAATTGCCATATGCAGTCATCCCATCAGCCAAGAGGAAAAATAAATTTTACTCATGAAAAATAATAGACCTGCGTTTGTAGGAATGGTGCAATGCAGAGTGCAAAGTGGTCCTGATGGACTTATCCCCAAACCAAAACGTCACGGAGAGTTCTGTGTTTATAAAGGCAGCCAGCAAGATGCTTTGTAATCTCAGTTTCTGTTTTGCAGTTGTTTCTCTTTACTCTACAATGCAGCCATAATTCAGACTTGCCATAAGTTTTCAAAGATAATTGGCCTTTGCTGCCCTTGTTTTTCAACAATTAATGGGCATTTTGGACTTGCACCACTCAGGTTATTTTAGCTGTTGAATATGGCATGATTTTAGCCCTGCCTTCAGCTGAACATCTTTGCCAGTGCACCTCAGTAGGGCTGGAAGATGAGGTGGATTTTGGTAGTACTGTGCTGCAGATGTCACCCCCTTGTTTTCCCTTGGTTTTGCTCTGTGAATTCTCCACCTTGGCAGGCACTGCACTTTCTGCTAAACCCTTCTCCTGCTGGCACTGCATCCTTATTCCTTAGTCAGGCCTGTGGGGAAGGATTTTCAGAAATGTGAAGAAAGCTCAAATTGAATTTTTACTGGGTCTTAACTTAAATGTTTTTATTATATCGATGAATGAAAATCTGGGAGACATTAGAAAAGCAGTGGCACTGAAATGGCCTCAAATTCACCCTTGATCCTGTAATTATGCTTTCCAAGATACCATCTCATTATCTAAAACTCAACTGTGTGATTAGTTATATCTCATTTTTGTAATTACAAGCTATATATTTGTCATATGTGTGGAAGCAGAAAACATTGCCATTATAAATCTATGGTTTATGCAGCTTCAGCAGGAATTGCTAATGAGGAAATCTTCCTCTCTGTCTCGTTCTAATTTTTTTTCTGAAAAGCTTTTCCACACAAACTCCTGCAAATGGAAACTGAGCCTGAAAATTCAAATGGTGAAGTGCCTCCCTTAGGCCTTCTTCTTGCTTTGCTCTTGAGATATCTGTCTATGTTAATAGAGCATGATAATAAATTCCCTGAATTTGTTTTGTTTTTCTGTTCTTAAAGATGTCATTTTTCTTTCATCCACAAATAATAATGTGAATGCAAATCTCAGAGAAGATTAGTGCAGCTAGAAAACCAGTAATCTTAGCAAGCATCTGTTGTCATAGGAAAACTTTGCATTCTGGAGGAAAGCAAAGCTCAAATTCAGAATCTCTCTTCTTGTCTTATAATATCTGTGCATTTGTAGTCACCAAACTGGACTGTCCTGACTGAACAGTGAGAGCAGACCATTTAGGATGTGCTTTTTCCAGATCAATACCTTGTGTTTGGTGATTTGGTTTTGTTTTTCAACTGTCTTCTTCTTTCCCATCTGAATTATACATTAAAAAATCACCACAGGTGTCTCCATGAAACCATAACCAAACTTCAGTGCCAGGGGAGTTTTCTTACCCTAAGAAAGTTTCTCTGTGCTGTTGGTGCCCTCCTAAATCATGTTTCTCCAGTCTTTCCTCTTATCCTGTGTGCTCTCTGTGGATGGTTTTCTTGTTTGGTATTTTTTTCCTCCCATCCACCTATTGATTTTGATTTCTCTGCTGCTATTTTCAGTTCAGTTCAATCCTCACTGCTTGCCTGGATCTGCATGCCCACAATATGGTCCCAGCTCCCCACTGGACATCCATATATGAATAATCTTTGCTTTCCAACAGATCACAATTCTTGTTTAAGATCCCTTTTCCCTTCTTCCCTCTGAAATGCACAGTAGGACATTTCTCATGTATTTGCCCTTTTTTCCTTGCTCCTGTTGCTACTAAAATGCCAGCCAAACAAATTAATATTTGGAGCAGGGCAGCTGTGTGCAAGGTTTGAGCTCAGGATACAGTAATGAGCTGTGATACAACTCTTCCTTTGCAATAATGTAAAAATATTAAGGAAATGTACAGAATACTTTTAAACTGCTGCTCAGTATCAGTAGCATAAGAATTGAAATTCATAATCCTCTTTCTCAAGTTCATGCTGTCTGTGAAGATTAATACTTAGATCACTTTTTACATAAATACAGCACTGACTTTCAAGACTTAGTAGGTTTGTTTTTTATGGAGGTGATGATGTGTTTCATTTTTGCTTAGCAAAACAGTGACAGCAATTTACTGGATTTGTTGCTTTTATGACCTGTAGATGCAGCGTGTGTGTGCCAGCATGCATAATCCCAATTTTATCCCTTTATGCAGTTAGAGTAGGAAAAAAGATTTAATGCTGTGATGTCATTCACACTATGAAGCCTTGCAATGAATGGT
Organism: Sialia sialis; assembly: GCA_009812075.1. NCBI lineage: Eukaryota > Metazoa > Chordata > Aves > Passeriformes > Turdidae > Sialia > Sialia sialis. The sequence continues at coordinate 3,942,827 of VRYO01000570.1, forward strand.
AGGAAAACAGCTGTAGTCACCTCATGGAAAAAAGAAACTTCAATGCAGCAGCAATTGCACGTGACTGTAGCATTGTGCTGCTGCAGAATGTGCCAATGGATATCACAGCTCCTGACATCTGTTGACTTCCTAAGGTGCCATGAAAATACATTGCATTTCTGGGTGTGTTTCCATTCTGAGTGTTGCCACAGTTAGTTGGTTATTTCCCTTCCAATCAATCTTTTTTTCTGGCTGACTGAATGATGTCTTCCCACGTCATTGATTTCATTTTGAGGTAATATTTTGTTGTTTTCACAGCCTGCCTTACAAAGGAGTTCTAATGAAATGACAAAACATTTCAGCATTTCTGTTTGTGTGAGGCAGACAGATTTTCTGTATCCATAGCACTGGACTTAAGTTTGTATCTGTAGAATTGAACTTCAGTTTGTAGTTATCTAAAACTAAAGTCCTATCCAAATAATGTATTAAATTGTTCCAAATACACAGTGTTGCTTTGTTGACAACAGATGTCTGTTCCGGAAACAACAATATTGGTGTCTAATTAGAGCTTACATTGTGAAAATTGTGTCTAGACTTCATAGAAGATACTGTGATTTCTTCAGAAATAGAAAAAAGACCTGGAGGATATTGGCACTGCTTCGCAGGGTTGAAACAACCCAGACATTGTTTCAATTTATAGTTATTGAGATTAAGTAAAGAACTACAAAGATAATGTATTTTTGTAGTCTACAGGCCCCCACTGGGCTGTGGATTGTTTTGAGAGTCTTGCCATGCTCACAGTCTGCCCATGGGCCTGGGAAAAGCAAAGCATGAAGAGAAAGGTTTGCTTTGCCAGGCTCTTTCACTTTCTTATCACCCATCTCATGCCTTTTTAGAAAGAAATCTGCTAAAATTACTGCGTAAATCTGCAGGGAAAAAGGTCGGTTTATGAAAATCTTTTTGTATATTTTAATTCAAATTAAATTCATATTTAAACTGTTCTGTTTAGCTAAAATGTAAATTCAGATGCTAAACTGAGCCAATCTGCTGCATATGCTTTATCATCGAACTTGTTGACAACCCTTGTTAGCATTTGCATAAACTGTACAGGCTAATAATAATGATGATGGTGGAATTAGCCTGTTAGTATCTTATTTTTGTTGTATAATTTTAATCTCTGTAGGAAGGAAAACCACTATATCTTTTGAATTAGTCAATGACTCTGCTTTACTATTATTAGCTATTTGTATGTATTTGTCTCCCTAGATAGCACAGCAAAGCCTGCTGGTTTCCTTGTGGGGAATCTTGAAAGCTTGTCTGTTGTGCTTGTCATCTCAATTATTATATCATTTAATAGTAATATTTTAGCATGTTTAACTGACCTTCCTCTAAAGTGTATTCAGTGCTGAATCTGGTTCGAAGTAATTTGCACAGTAATTGTGGACAACATGATTGTGCATCTCATCTGCTCTGTATAAATCCTTTATAAATCATGTAATGGATTAGTGCAGAAGTTGGTGTTGAGCTGCTGAGCAGCCAGCAGGGCAAGGGAACAGGGATAAGAGTCATCCTACAGCCTTTGAGGTCCTGAGTTTTTTCAGTTCCACTGCCCTCTGTCCTTTTGTAAGATATCTAATTTGGTGGTTAACGTATTGCTGTATTTTTCCATACTGGTGTACGGGCTTCCCCCTCACCCCTGTTTCTTACACCAGTAATGCCTCAGGACAAAAGAGGTAATTTTAATATTCTGTAGTTTTTGTACGAACTGTTTAATATCTCTAGAATGCAATTGATGAAAATTTCTAAAGACAGATGTAATTGTTTGTTAATCAATGTACAAGAAAGGAAAATAAATTTTAAGTGGTTATATGAAATGCATACATATACTCAATAACATAATTTCATCATGTAAAAGGGTTTGTTAAGCTAGTTTTAACTTCTTATTAGGATTTTCACATGAGCAAATAGCAGCATGTAGTTTTGCCAAATCCCCTCATTTGACTGGTTTGACTTCAGTTTCCATTTCTCTTCTAAACTGATCCTTTTTTAGATAATGTGAGGGAGCAAGACATGTGACTGACTGAAGTTTGAAATATCTGCTTTATAATTATAGCTTAAAAAAAAAAAAAAAAGGAAAAAGAAGAGATTCCCTTTAATTTTAAACTTTATTTTTATGTGTGGGGAGCCAAAGTTGGTGGTTCCAAAGCAAAGAAGTATAGCAATACATTGCTAATACCACGGTATGGTATTGTCACAGAGGGATTTACAAAAAGGAGGAAAAAATTAAAAATTTTTAAAACTCCACTGGCCATTTTGAATGATGTGAAAGAGACTTTCAAGCTGTAAATCCTTGCCTACCAGGCTGGCTGTTTTTGATCTGTGCTTTCAAGGTTGTGTTGGCCAGGCTCATTCTTTTCATCCTTCCTTTGCTGAGGACCTCCCAAGCCCTGAGCAGTGCCCAGCTGGGAGCCTCCCAAGCTGCTCCTCCTGCCCTTGTCCCAACCTCCAGCTGGTTCCTTCCTTCAAGCCTGCTCCCCTTTCCTCCTGCTCTGGCACCAGCCTGGGCACCCAGTCCAAAACCATTACATAAGGAGTGTGACTGCTACCGTGCACAAGTGGTGTGTGGGTGCAGGCACATCTTGGGGAGAGTGATGGGCTGAGTAAAAATAGGCATCGCAGTATGTGCCAAGATGAGTAAGTTACATTGGGCTGAACAATGAAACCTAATCCCCCTCTCCTGCCCACTTCCCTCCCCCAGCTCCTAATCACTGTAATCCAATCAAATAAACGACACAGGCTGAAAGGAAGTAGAAGCTGGCTTATTTTCTGTCACTTGCCAAATATTCCGGCCTTTCACCTGATGTGAAGTTTTCGAGCTTGTAAAGCATTTTAATGAGCAGACAGAAGGCATTGGTCAGATCTCTGAGTGTATGTATACACACAAATAAGAATCTACCTGAAGGATTATGATTCACTGGCTTGTTTAAGGATCATGGAACTGCTTTAAAAATATATTAAATAGCCAGCAGGGTGGAAGTTGCATATAGATTTGTTATCTGTGATGAACTAGTGTCAGATTGTGAATTTGATGAGTTGTTTTGTATTAGTTGTAATTATGGAGCATCAGTGCAAATAAATCATGTACACGGGGATATACCAAAAGGTAATGTTATTGATTGCACCTGACATTTTGATAATAAGTTCCTGTTGAAATCATACAAAAGGTAATTTTAAATCTTATATCTTTGTCAGAGTTATGGCTTTATGGTCAAAACATTAATTAGTTTTATCCTACAGCTGTGATGCAGTTTAATTTTGTAGTGTTGGAAAGACAACTCTGTGTATGAGAGGCTAAGTTAAAAATATTTCTCATGGGGCACTGATGTGGACAGCTGCCAAGCTGGAAGTTCAGATCCTTCCAGTGTTTTCAGGTGCAAATATCTACTTCTTAATATTGCATTGATGGCAAAATGCCTTTAAAAATCCAGTCTGTAGGGACTTCCATCTTGCACCAATCTACAAACCACTGCGCTGTGCTTCAGCTTTGGGATTTGTGAAACGTTTTCTGTATGCATTTGAATTTGAGCCAAAGGAGAGCTGGAACTTTGCAAACCAGCTCTCATGTTACCAGCCAGCTCTGGCTCAGCCTTGGAGTTTGTACACAGAAGGAGTGTGCCAGAAGTTACCAAAATGAGCGTGGGTTGACTGGGAGAAGTTCACAGTGTTAAGAAAGGGTCAAGGAGCTTGGTTTTCTCCTCAAAATGGATCATTTGCTAACCATCGTATTAAAGTGCCTGATGGTCCTCGAGGCCTGGGCAGCCCAGTGGAAATCTCTGACTGGATCTGCAGAGGGAACAGATTTATTCTTTCCGACCACACTCTGATGGGCACTGAAGTCACCCCTTGTTTTATAGCTCCGCTGCTTTGCTTGTATATTACAGGGAGAGTCAGGAAGCTTGGAGAAAAGAAGGGAGCTGGCAGGTTCAGCAGCTTGTGAGATGTCCCCATCTAAGGAGCAGCTTTGAGGCAGGTGATGAAGGGATGTGTGATGTGTCCACTTGCTGAAAACAGCTCTTTCAGGTCTGTGCAGTGCTGTTGTGCTGCCTGTTTTCCCTTGAGTTGTCAACCTGCAAGGGTGTTGCTGTGACGGGTGAGCTTTGTTTCTCTAGCAATTAGAGAAATCTGCTATTTACTAATTAGAAGTGCGATAGTGAAAGGTTTGGTGGGGTTTTTCTCTGAGAGATTTAGCAGTGGAGGTTAATTGTGCTCAATAGACCTGTGCATCATTATTTAAATTATAAATTATTTAAAATGATGCTTGTGATTCCATGAGCTTGACTACTGAGCATCTTTTGGGAGGGAGGAAAACTTTTAATGGTTTGTTTGGCACAAAAAAGCTTAACTTGAGTGTTTTGCTGTTCATGTTTGTAATGCATTCCCCTTGGTCTCTCTTTGCAAAATCAGTCAGTGGGCCAACTCTTCAAATCTTTCAGATCCAGGCAAGCTGTTTTGACTTTATGAAATCTTAGCCTGGGAGGGATAAAAGGCAGCATGCAAACAAATTCAGGAGTTATTTACTGGAGTTTACAGATGAATGGGCAGCCTGGCCAGAGCCCAGCATGTACCTTAAAGACATTAGAGAAAACATCTCATACCAACCTGAAGAGGAGAAAAATCACGTGTATTAACTCACATGTGACTTCTTATTGTAAATATTGTGGTCATACTGAGATATTTTCTCTTAACTCCTCTCAATGCTGTCTCAGTTAGAAGCACACGACTGACTCATTCCTGCATCTGGGTATTGACGTCATTGTGATGCACTTTTCATTTCTAGCATGAGTGTTCCAGTCTCTCCAGTATGGAATTCAAATAAAAACATGATGCCCTTTATTATTACTGAGAAGTAAATGAACTAGAAAAATTACATTCATGGGCTTTCCAACTCATTCTCTATTGCACTGAACATATTGGACATCAGAACCTGTCAACACAGTCATCTGAAACTGTCTCCTTCAGTGTTTCACTCCTAAGAGCCTGAATTATTCATCAGAGATTTTACTATGTTAACATATTCTTATGATCACGTTGACTTTAATTCCAGTGCATGAAAAAGGAAGTTTGTTGTTTCTCTTTGCATAAAAACAGATGACTGTATTAATGCTTTATCAGACACCCTTCTAAATCCTTTGTAGCAAGTCAGAGCAGAAAAAAGCACAAAGTAATGTCAGAGCACATCAGATTAAATTGTTTACAACAGCCAAGGTGTGATGGTGAAGCTAGCTAGAGCTAGTGAAGAAGTTTCTAGAAGTCTGGATGGAGAAAGTTGAAGTGTTTTATTCTTCATGATGGGCAGTCTGCAGCACGATGCCTTCCATGATCAGCTCCACATGTGCCATCCATGTCACAACACTGGGGCAAGGGAAGTCAGAAATGCCCTGGGCAAATTAGAATACTTTGAAGGTCTGAAGTTCTGGTACAGTTACTGCAGGAGGAGAGAGGTTTGGTTTGGTTTGGTGGTTTATTTTTTTGTTTGTTTGTTTTGTTTTTTTCATTTAAATAACCTCCTTTTGTGACAAAATAAATGTGTTCTAGAGAGTTTCTCTGAGCTGATGCTCAGGGGTTTCTTTATGACCAGCACTATGACAAGGCACAAAGCAAAATTAAATCGATCTTTTAGGAAGAGAAATTACATTCTGTGGTGTTAGAGGACATAAAAGCTCTGATGACTTTTTCTGAAACCTGATCAAAAGTATGATAGTTATAAGGCTGTTGAGAAGCTTGGAAAAAAAAGTTTTCTGAGTGAACGTGTACACGTGTACATAACATACATAATGGTGTCATGGTTTTAGTTTTGCCAATATAAGTGAAGGTCAGCATGCTGGAGCAGAGCTCTGAGCCAGAGTCCATGCAATTCTTCTGCTTTGAGTGCTCACTTGGAGAGAAGGACAGTTGAGGGTTTATGTGTTCAGAATGTTTGTTTTCATGTAGCCATAAAGCGTCATGAGGGTTGTTTCCAGGTCAGCTCAGAATGACAACTCTTGTCACAGCTCCTGCTGTGGGAGCTCACAGGGTGCTGACAGAACAGGAATAATGTTCACATGCTCTTACATCTGGGGAGAGGCCCAGTGCTGTGCACAAAGCTAAATAAAGTGAGTATGAACAGGACCCAGCAAATGCATTTTGAGCTCCAAGTGCCTTTCAAACAACTGAACGTTACTGCTTATGCAAGGAAGATCTCTGAAAAATACTGGTGTCATTTAAATGTGGGTCGAGTATGGGTTTCTTAGATACTACATTTAAACATAAGCATGAAGTAGGCCAAATAGCAGTAATGTGGGTTGTGTGTTTTTGGTTTGGGCTTTGGTTTTGGAGAGGTCTCACTTGCCTGATTTCTTTATTTTTCTTGGGTTTTGGCCTGATTTGGATTGAACCCTATTTTTAAAAAACTCCCAAGATTTGGAATTGCTTAGAAAACTTGTTTAAGGACGCCCAATTCACAGACCCTGAATAAGTTATAAGCACTGATTTTGTTAGTTTAGAGGATGCCAGCAGAGGGAAGATGGGATGAGCTGAGCACAGGCTGCCTAATGCCATGAGGAGCTCTTGTCCCCCTGTCCCTCCCCTGGCCAGTTTTGAGGACAGTGATTGAATCCCACCCGCAGACACCATGACCTGGCTAAAGTTGGGACTTTCCAGTTCACACACAGCAGGATTTCCTTGGCTGCTGCCTGGGAAAGGGGGAAAGGGGTTTCTGTGCTGCCCCATCTGAAGGCAATGGGGGAGCCCTGCCAGAGTCTCCAGAAGCTGAAAATGAACTTTCCATGTTTCCCAGGGGGACACCCTGGAAGCAGAACAGTGTCTTTTCCCACTGACTTTTGCTAGATGAAGCAAATCAGCAGTCTGGTAATTATAATCTGTCTGTTTTGAAAACTATTACTCTCAAGCACGCAGTAAGCACAGGCTTTTGGAATGTATATTGACAATACATGTTAAAATTTCTTTTGGAATATTAAAAGAAAAACTATTTTAAAATTCACTGCCTAGAGATATGTATTTTTTTGTAGTAGACACGTTTATGTAAAATCAACTTGATTTCCAATATTCATATATTGTGAATGTGAATTCAAAACATACATTTAATTATAGTTGGGAAGGAATCTTGTATTGTGCTGATTGGTAATGCATTTCAATAGTAACAAAACCATGACAGAAATGCATCCCTAAAAGTTTGTATGCTGCATATTTTCACCTAAGGTTTGAAAATATTATCCTATAAAATATTTTGCATAGAAATTAGTAAGTAATGCCGAATATGACACCTTTTTATTCTACTCCTGCATATTTTGCCTGCAGAAAAAAAAAAAAAGCTAAATTCAGTAACAAAATATTCATTGCTAATTGCTACTTAAACCTCTGTGACCTTAGCTTTTCTCTGGTGTTTAGCTTTGAATAAATTATTTTTAAAAGCCCTCAATGCATGCCTGAAGTTACTGTTTTTAGCATATTTCCAGGAAGTTTTGAGAAGCACAAGCCATGGATGTGTGTGGTGTAAAAGAGGTGCAGGAATGGTGATAGCAGGTTTCCTGGGGCTGCTCTGTGAGGAAGGAAGGCAGTAGGCAGTGCTGAAGCCTTTGTGGCAAAGAGAAGCATCAAAGCTCTGAGCCCTGGGTGGTGTGACCGCTGCCAGAAGAAATATGACAATTCTCAAAACAAAGCCACCCCCCTGCCACCCCCATATGCTCTGGATGTGAATATCACCTCCCTGGTGCATGCTGATTTGTGAAGCTCACTGAGAAACACTCTCTTTCTCATTTCATTGAATGTTTTATGGCTTCATATTTCCTGGTTTTGCATTTGAAGTTGTTCGCGTTCAGCTCTGCCCTGTTCATGCCTGACTTGTGGTTTGCTCAGACTCATAGTTTACTCTGCCCTTTCAGACAGTTTTAATTGTGCTTTAAAGGCAATTGTTCAGATTTGATCTCATGCATGAGGATTTGCTCCTTGTATCTAGAATTTCTTGTAGTATGTTCTTGGAAAAGAAGGAGAACCAGCAGTGCCTCCCCTTGAAATCCGCTCATGTTTGCAAGGAACTGGAGGAACCAGCACCCACTCTCTTCCCAAGGGCCAAAGTTTTGCCTCAGGATGGGAAGAGCACTTAGAACAATCTACATGTGAGTGCATTCAAGGGATGTAAAAGCACAAAAGGTCAAACCTGGATTCAAAATAAATTAGCAAAATGTCCCCCGTTCTTAGCTTTCTTATCAGCATTTTGCTTTCTAGGAACTTCATCTTCTGCATTTTGCTTTGTACAAGAATAACTAAGTCCTGTGATAGTTTTCCTTTATATATTGATTTAAACTGCAAGTTTAATATATAAGTAGGAGATAAAATATTCTAGGAATGTGGTGTTATGCTAAAATAGGATTGAGAACTTTAGTTTGATGCATAACATCTATTTAAAGTAGTCACGTAATTTATTGGAGCTGAGCTTCTACTGAAATAGTTCTGCAGTTTCATTACCACTTTTGTAGGCAGACCTCTGATCTAGATAACCAGGGAAATGCTATTTTGGAGGAAAATATTCTAAATGCCTTCCTCTTTCTGGATTACAAGGAGATAAAAGGAGAATACTTCCCTTTGAATAAAAGGATGATATTTATGAAGAATTCCAGAGCTTGCTTTTCTTGAAACTTAAAATAGAACATTGAGAGTTCTTCACCTTAACAAAATGTTAGGTTTCTAAAAATTGAAAGATTTCTGATCCATATATTCTGGCAGTTTCTAAAATAGGGTTATTTTTGTCCAAACTGTGAGCCAGGTTTAGCAGTTCTCAACAAAGTGTGTGTCTGTAGGCTCTGCCATTTTGGTAGTCCTTCAAATCATCCTGATACCTTAAAAGCTGAGATCCATCTCTGAAATACGAAATTGTTGGGGTTTTTGATAGAGAGACTTTTAGAACTGATTCAAAGCAGCTATAAATCAAAGCTGCAGCCTCCGTGTTTTCCTCTCAAAGGTGGCTTTGGAAAGCATTTGCTCGTGACCCCAACCTTTCAGGCACCTGAAACTGCAGCAAACCATTGAGAGAGGAAAATGAACACCTTGTCTCTGCATTGTAGCAGCAGGCCAGTGATGCATGCAGTGCAGGTGGGTTCTACACGAGTCTCTGGAGGACTCTTGGCTCTCTCTGTTCTGTGCCTGTGTCTGCAGAGCTCTGGAAGTGCAGGGAAAAAGGAGCAGGAGCTGCTGGAGAGCTGCTCTGTGAAACCCACCCCTGTGGTGAATGGTAGAGATCAGATCAGATCTCAGAGCACACACAGCCAAGTTCCTGGGTTTCAGAGAACTGCTAAAACTTCTGCGAATAGATTTGTTCACGTGTTTGTGTTGTTCGCTTTATTTTGTTTTGTTTGTTTTGTTTGTTTTGTTTTCTCTCAATGTGCTGCCAATATCAGGAGCCAGGAAGCTGCTGTGATCTGTACAAGATTTTGGCAGTTTTTGTTGATAGAGGTTGAAAAAGCTTGAACCCTTCCAGGCCTCTCCTTCCCTTGGTAGCAAAAGTTAACCTCTTTTATCTATAAATGCTTTAGTAAGAAATAATTGGGGAATTTGCCTAAAGCTCCATGCCATGAGAAAGTTTCATTGGGCAAAGTCATCCAGTGTGTTCAGGGATGAAAAATACTGAGGACCAAGGACAGCTGCAAGTCCACTCCTGGTTCTGACTAAAGACAAACCTTTCATTGCATGAATATTTTTTCCTTCAGAAAGAAAAGCCTGATTGCTGATCTCTCTGGCATGTTTCATAAATATCCATTGCGTTTGTCTGATCCACTGATTTTGGACATTTTTCTTTTGCTAACAAACTTTCTGGTGAAAACTCTTCTACAGAAAGATGCTTCCTGGTAGTTTTTGCATTGGGGAAGAAGAAGGGAATAATCACTGCATATGATATTTAAATAAACTGAGAGGGGACAAAAATCATTGAGGATCTTCACTGAGAGTTTAAGACTCTACCAAGTTATTTTGAAGACTACAGCACACTGACCATGAAGGTTTCATGAATCATCAGACCACACCATAATATCTGTGAGTTAAACTAAATATATGTAGGTAGTGCTAGAATCTCCTTCTTCTTCTTCTTCTTCTTCTTCTTCTTCTTATTATTATTATTATTATTACTACTACTACTACTACTATTATTACTATTATTTTTAGGTTATTTCTTCTTGGTACCATGGGAACATTTAGTCCCCCATTTTCTTTTGAGATTCCCCACACAATAGATGACAATTTATCCACAGCACTCTGTTCAGTAAACTAAATGTTCATTTTAGCTAACTGCTCCAGTGCTGCTAGCTTTCCAGCCTGAGAGAAATTGAAAAGCTGGAGAAGGCTATTCATAACTGCCCACTAGAGCTCTAAATATTTTTATTTCAATCAATAGCAAGATGGGATCTTTTGGATAGTTCTTAGCAAATAAATAATGTAGTTCATAGCTGGTTAAAAAGAATCTGGAAAGGAGAGGGCAGGGAGCTGCAAGGCCATTTGATTGTGCTACAGGGCTTTAATATCTCCCTGGTCTTATTTCAGATGCTCAGCATCACTCTTTGCTTGCTCAGCTAATAGTACACAAAGTGATCATTAATCAAAGTAAATAATGTGGCTGTAGCAGGAAACATAAGGCACTGAATGCAGAGTGAGTTTGCATTGATTCCAGGGGATTTTGGATAGATGGGTATCATCACTGCAATGTAAATAGATAAGGTTTCAGGTTCATGATGAGTTTTACAGATCACCTGAGCTACAGTAATGGTATATGAGCCCTTAGCCTCTGTAAATTTTAAATGTAACTATTTTTTCATGCCAAATTCAGGCCAAGCAGCTGCCAATGCTCAGCCCTGGTGGGCTTCAGGATGTTGAGCTGCTGTGGCTTCAGTGCATTTGGCAAGGGTTCTCAGGTGGAATCTGTAGAGCCAAGGCTGGGAAAGGGAGGTGATGCCACACAGAGTGTTCACTTGTCAGCTTCACCAGATCATCTTCTAGTTTTGTGTCACACTCCTGGCAAAATATTAATGAAGAATCTAATGAGATGATCGTACATTTAATAATTTGTACAGAATACATCAATGTTACCTGTTGTCTTTGGGAGGCTGCAGCAGAAACAGGTGATTTGAAGGAGAAATTGTGGTAATCAGCCAGCAATATGTAAATATATGTGCAGGAGGGCAAGCAGGCTTGTTGTGTGCTGAACTAGGGCAGGTACTGCAGTGCCAGCCAGGGGGGAAGAGAAGCTCTGCTTATCCAACCTGTTCCACACTTGAGCTGAGAGTACTGGCACCTTCACAAAGAAATCCCGATTTACCTCAGTGGCAGCAGCTTACCCACAGAGAGAGAGGGCTATGAGCTAATTGCTTTAGGACTAGAGAAGAAATTTTTTTGTTGTTATTCTCCGTCAATGATGTGTTTTTGTCTCTAAAACTTTGGAAAAAATAAAGTTTGAGTGATGTAATTTTTTTTTTTTGGTCTGGTTATGGAATTGGTGGGAAATGGCAGCTGCCAGGCATTTCTCACTCAAGGCTTTGATGATTCATAAACCTGGGATAGGTGGTCATGTTAACTCTCCATCTTCTGAGCTCTAGGGTAGGAAGCAGGTAGTGCAGTCAGTCTGGCAGGGCTGGCTTTGCAGTGAGGAGAGGAAAGCTCTCTGCATGGATTATAGGTAGGAAAACTCTGCTTTGCTACCTGGAGTGGCACTCTAGCCCAAGCAAGTTTAGAGCATACTTGGATTTACACCCAGAATCAGTAAAGCCTAAGCTCTTGGAGCCATAAACACTCATGAAGCACCTTACACCAGACAGGATCTCTGGAGATGTCTGGTGCAGCCCCATGCTGCAAGCAGAGCGTGACTAGCTGAACTCTCTCAAGGCCTAATCAGTTGAATTTTGGATGATGGCCAGGGCTAGAGAATCTCATACTTCATGTTTTCGTTTTTATATTGTCTAATTAAAGAATATTCCCTTCCCCAGTTGTGCAGGTCACTGAATGTGATTTCACACAAACATCAAAATAACATGGGCAGGATTTGGGAAGCAAGTAGCACTTTAATATGGGAAGCTGCCCAAGGAAGAGTAATTTTCACTCAGCTGTCCCCCTGTGAATGGAGCTGCTGACCTGGTCAAGGCCTGTGTAGGGCACCAAGTGTTCTTTGAACTGCATGACTGCAAGAGGATTATGAGGGCTACCACTAGTAAGGTTATAGCCCAGAGAGAAAGACTTCTATTTCCCCCCTTCTAGTCCTGGCACTGGTCTTTTTAATTTTCCTTCTGGCTAGAAGATTTTTTTTAATCAAGATTTTTCACCTGAAGAGTGAAGTGGGCACTCAAGGACTGGGTAGATGTGAAGGAGAGCAACAGGTTTTAGATGACACACTTGGACTGCAAGAGGCCATTCACAAGCTCAGGCAAGAGGGAAACCTGGGGCTTCTTTTGTCCTCTTTTTCTAGCCATCAAAACAAAATCTATTTTTAATACTTTCCTTAGAGTAGACATGTATTTTTATAAACATACATTTTTAAACAAGAATTTGAGACATTTTCCTAACAGAAAAGCATCTTTACTTTTACCTTTATAAGGGTGCATCATTACATAGTTTGTAAAGGTTTTGGAGGGCTGGAAGAATGTTCCCTTTGTAACTCGCACTGCATTTTGTCCGAAGAGTTATAACTTTCTGGAACTGTACATCCTAGCAAGTATTACTGAAGAACATTTCTGTGAGATTTTGGTTAAGGGAAGCATTGCAGATCTGACCTTGTAATCTTTCTTGTAATACCCTACCACACAAATTCTTGTAGACCCAATAATCAAAAGTCACCTGGTAATGTGTCACCCAATTTGATGGGGATTGGTGAGCCTCTGACAGCTGGACTCATGCAAAACTTTTCATTTAAGTGGTTACTGTGGTAATTTCATTATCTGCAGACCCTGTCTTTGTTAGATTGTATGGCACCTTGGTTTAGCTAAAGCTGCATCTCCTTTGCAGTCTCTGAGGCTGGCATAGTGCAATACTGAGCTGGATATTTAGTTTTTTTTCTGGGCTGTTGTTTCTTCTCCTGTGACTCTGAAGTAAATTTCCATTGCTGGCAGAGGATTTTGAGAATGCAGATGTGTTAATGTTGGCTGGTTCATATTTCTTTGCAGGAGAACCCATGGAAGGATTATACAGAAGTTTTGGAAGACTGGAGCTTGTAGGACTCTGTGTTGGGTCCAAGGGGTCTTTTGGCACAGGCCATGATCTGAATGAGGAGGAAGGGTCTGAACAGGAGGAAATAGGTTACAAGCCATGGAAGCTGATCTCCCTGGGCAGTGCTGAGGGCTGAAGGAAGCACTCTTGCTCTTTCCTCATGTAAACCTGCAGCTGGTGTCCTCCTTCCTGAGCCTCAGATGCAATGAAAATCAATTTGATAGTGTGGGTGGTCAACTGAAAAATCATTGGGTTTGGGTGTAGGATTTGCTAGGATGTGATTGTTTGATGCAGCAGTGTTGGCTGTTAAAAACAGCTTCAGAATCCAGTGAGTGCAGCTGTAAGAGGCCTGTGCTCTCCAGGGCAGGGCAGAGGTGCCAGCAGGATGCTCTGGGAGCACAGCACTATTCACATGCAATGGTCTTGATCTTACACACCGATGCGCTGGAACCTGGCCTGAAGTGTTTTGGCATGCCTATGTTACACCAATTTCTGTTTATGTAGAAGTTAGGGTACTATCAACCAGTGTGAATTCAGAATATCATAAATGCACTGAGGAGGAATAGCTAATGACTGATTTCTACATACCAGGCCTGAGAAAATGTAAATATTAAGTCATTCATAGCAGAAACTTCCTAGTGGTAATGTACCTGTGTTAAAACACAGCCCTTAACTTTGAAGAATATGAATAAATAGATAGTAGAAACAGACTGCTGTCATCTCTCCAAGAACAGTAAGATCTCAGGATCTGAGTTTGCTTTGGTGCCATAGAAATCAACAGAATAACTTGCAGAGACTTCAGAGAGAGAGACTCTGGTTCAAAAGGACATTTTCTCTCCTCACCTGTAATTCAAAGTCCTTTGTTTTGGGAGCTGTTGAGTATAGGTGTGTAGCTGGCAGCATGTGGTGAAAGAAACTGTGGTAGTAGGACAAATAGCAATAAGGAGGTAGGAATAAAACAAAATCTGAGATTAAGGGCGACATTCATGTGCCAGCCTGTCAAATTCATAGCAGAGGCAAAAGGTAATGCAGAGCACTAAAGAGCAGATTTTGTTAAGGCGTCTGAACTGTCCCAGTTCACATATAGTGCCATGCAATGTGACTTTGGAAATTATTTAATTTTTTACTTTGCACACATGGGGTCCTGAAAATAGCACAAATATTAGAGTAGATTTGCTTAAAATCATGGATTTATTATTTTTTTTTCTTTGAGAGCCCTTTTGGTTATTGTGGTTTAAAATAATTCACGTTTCCATGTTGACTTCCTCGAGCATTCTGGGAGAAAATAAACTGCTTCATTTGCAGGGTGCTATTTCATGTGTGGGTGTATTGGGTCCCTCACATCCATTTTGCAGCTATTTGCTTTATCACTTACTTCATCTGTGCCTGACCCATCTCCATCAGTGGAGCTTGATATGTTCTGCAGAATTCCTCCTGGCTCTGGTTTGCAGGGAAGATGTCTTTCTTCCTTAAACTATAAATATGTGGGTGCTATCACTCAGCTTCTCTGCAGTGTCTACGCTATAAACAGTTTTTGAGGCTCTTTGATCCCAAACTGCTTGGTGATTCTTGCATGCCTGCAATTTGAACCACCTCTCAAGTTAAGAGGCTTGATGAGATTTCCTCAGAGGTCACAGAGCATTGAGCATGAGCCCTGTAGTGGCACCCAAGAGGTTTTTAGGGTCAGAGCTGTTTTAGTGGCTCTGGGACAGCTGAAGCTTTCCTGAGACAGGCAAACAGTGAGCTCAAACATTTTGGGGTGTCTTTGTGGCATTGTAAGATGCATCTAATAGGGTGCCTGATTAATCTTGCTGGGTGAGGCTGGGAAAAAGAGAAAAATGGCCAAAGGAGTAAAGCAGAAAGGATGAAAGGGAATAAATGAGAGAATTTTCTCCCACGAGACCAGGTACCAGAACTGTGCAGCTTGCTTGTGAAGTGACACCAAACACCTCCCAGCTGTGGCTCTGGCAGTCCTGGCAGCAGGGAGACAAGTCATTGTTAGAAAGTGTGTAAAGAAATGCTGGGCCCCTGCAGATGATGCTGGCTCCAGAATGCCCCTATGTGCAGCTGATTTTTTTGCAAATAAACCTGCTAATCCTCTAGGTGAGTCAGTCACGGAGAAATACCTGGAAACTGAATAAATGACCCAGACCCACAGCCAGGATGCTTTGATCCATCTCAAATCTGTGCTCTGTTGGCATTTGTCCTTCCCTGGGGTGGGGATAATCAGACCAAGAACACCCTTAACTCCAGTGGGATGTGATCACAGCTCTTACCCAGTCACAGAGACTTGTCCCCAAAGGCAATATTCAATGTGTCTATTGACAGAATACCAGCTTCAATAAAAAGATGAGGTGACATTCCTGTGTCTTTTCTCGAGAAGGTTTACTCACCTACTGTTTCTCACCAATGGCAATACTGTGTCATTTTAAAAAAATAATTTACTTACTGCTATCTGGGGCTTCTTACTAAGAAGTTTCTTTCCTGAGGGTACTGTGAGAGAGATTTCTTTGATATTGTTAACCTCAGTGAAACTCTGCAAACTAGTCACTGAAAAGCTTTCTGCTACTCCTAGTGAAAAATATAATTTTAAAATAAAAACTGAAATATTGACAAAAGTACTGTAAAATACTGTTGAAAGCAATGAATAGTAGCTGCATGCATGCAGCATGGGTCTTGTTTTCTTGTTTGAAGAAGTTATTTATTTAGTCATGCACTGAAAAACAGCTCAATTATAAAAACCAGCCCTAGCAAAACTTTTTTTTCTCCAAATGCTTTAAACTGGGGGAACTGCCTGAGTAATTTTCTTCTGAGTACAAGTAATTACTCAGGTTTGCACTTGCTGACTTTCCTTTTATTAAGATTTAGTAACAATACTCTGTTTTGAATCCCATTATTCTTTTTATCCCTGGCATTAAGCAGACCATTAGTGAGCCAGCTATGGGGCCTAGGGTGAACTCAAAAATACTTCCTTCGTTTCGGGAGGAAAATTGTGATTGACATTTATCAGTGGTTAATAAATTCAGTGGTAAGTCAGTTTGTAGCAGCAGCACAGATTGTTTTATAATGCTATTTCCTTAGTAAATGACATTTTAAAATTTCCTTGATTATTGATCTTTTTGGCTTTGAAAATTTCTAATTTATTTTGGAAGCTGGGTTATAATGAGCTTGCAGGCAGCTTATCACATAATTTCCAAGAGGCATCAACACTGGTCTGTGGTTGTATTTTCGCTTGTGATAGTGTGTGTTTGCTTTATGCTTTGCTAAGCATTAAGATAAAAAATACACTTTATGGTAATTGGGAGCCCTGCCCTGCTTCCTTCCTCTGGAGGGAAAATGATCTCAGGGGTATCTTATCTATCAATATGCCCCTGAAAACGTGTGGGTGTCATTGTGAAAACCTTGTAGTGGGAGATGGGAGTGGGGAAGTGACTGTGCAGCTGCTGTGCATGATTCTGTGATGATGAATTGCATTGGTGGCAAAGGAATTGTCCTCATCCTGCACAATATTTATTTTCAAATGAGCTTAAAAAGTGACCACAAAATCCTCACAAGGGTGAGGCTCCAGAACCTGAAAAACTGGATTTGGGGCATGAAAGTTTTTCTTCTGGGATGCAGGGACTTTCCTTCTGGGGCCACAGGTTGATCAATCCAGCAGGGAATTTGTGGCAGTGACCCTGAGCCTGCAGAGCAGGAAATGTGGAGCTCCCTGAGCTCCGGGAGGTTTCCTGCCTGGCTCTGGGGGTTTGCAGCCCCTCTGCTGAAAGGAGCCCATGGTCTGACCATGGCCATTCCCTGCTGCAGTCACACACAGGTCTCTACAAATGAGCACTTGCATCTCCAGCAGTGCTCCCAAAGGGTGTGTGCTGAAGTAAATGCATTGTTTTCTTGAGTTAGCTTTTATCTTACAAGCAGGGCTTTCAAATAATCATCCATCAAAAGCCATCATATTTTGGGAAGCACTACATTCAATAAAATAGGCAACTGAAACATCATCTTCCAGTAGTCTCACAAGTACAGTAATTTCAC
>VRYO01000570.1:3982032-4001968 GCA_009812075.1 Sialia sialis
TACTGTACATTAGAAAGTAGCTTGCTATTGCAATGGGGAAGTAGTAAAGGCCCTATCTTCAGACCTTGTAAAATGTTCTTGGGTTGGCATTGTGAAGTATGAGGTGATATCTGCAGTGGTTGTCACACAGTGATTCTGGCTTTGAACTGCCACTCAACAGAGAAATGCTGATGGCCCCAGACAAGGTCAAGCATATTGTCACTGTGGCCTGGTCAGTGCCTGAGGGACCATCACAGAACTGAGATGTGGTTGAAATTTTGCAGACAAAACAGCAGTATTTATGTAACTATCCATCACCCTCCACAATTCTTTTCCTTGCTATCAGGCCAGCGAGGTTTTCTTTTCAAAATCCTTGTTGCCATTGTTGTGTTGTAGCAGGAATTAAGATAGGACTCCTGAGCTAGGGACTGACAACTTCCTACAACATTTGCCATGGCAACTCCTGTACTGAAAGTAAAGAGTGCTTGGTACTTAAGGCTGTGTTTAATATCCTGCTCAGTGACCTTTTTAAGAGAGCTGAAAGTGCTAATGGACACAGTAGTCTGTGAAAGGATATGTGCTTTTAATCAGCTCCCCACCAGTAAGATAATAAAAGCAATACTCCTTTCAGGATTCTGCTTCTATGATCTCTATCTTTATTTTCCAAGGTCACTAAAGGAGTAAGTAGAAGCAGAGATAATCTTCCAAGGAGTAGAGCTGTAGAGGAGTGAAAAACATCACACCCACTAAATTGTTCTGCTTCCAGCTCCCAGTGAGGGAGTCAAACCATGTAGAGAACAGACTCACTGGTTGCACAGGTCACAGCAAATCTCCAGTGCAGCATGAACTTCAGCTTGTGGTCCCAAGCACTATTTGATACTTTTAGACTGAGAGTTTGGACTTTTTCCTCTTAACAAACTATTTGGCTTGAAGGAGGGGAGGAAATTTTTTTGTAGTTGATGGCACTGATATGGTTTGGCTTCAATGAGTTTTTTTAGGTTCTTTAAAACCTCTACAGAAAACACTCCACTTACCCCCAAAATTATCATCTGCTGCAGGTAAAAAGAAAACCTACCAAAAAATATTGTTTTGGTTTTTTTTTGGGGTTTTTTTAACATAATAGGTTGGATACAGTAGCAAAAAGTTGTCATTTAAATATCCAAAGTTGTTTCTGTTCTTATCTGGGGTGAACTCTGCCCCTCAGCAGCAGCCATCCATTTTCCCTTGACTTCATTAGGCTCTGTGTACAAGAACCAAATCAGGCTCCTTTTAGTGGTGTCCAGTGGCAGGACAGGGGCAATGAGCACCAACTGAAATGCAGGCAGAGCCATCAGAATAGAAGGGAAAAGTTCTGTACTGTGGGAGTGACTGGAACAGGCTGCCCAGAGAGATGGTGGATTCTCCTTCTGAGAGATTGAAACCTGCCTGGATTCACTCCTGTGCACCCTGACTTTGTGAACCAGCCTGAGGGGAGGTTGGACTAGATGATCTCCAGAGGTTCCCTTCCAACATCAGCCACTCTGTCTTTTTGTGACCAAGCAGCAAATTTTATTCTCCTGCATAGAAAATGCACTGAATTTTTGTCGAGACCTTGAATTTTCTTTCTTTAATATTGATGTAAGTAGAACAAGCAAGTCCTGGAATGCTCAATAATAATTTATTGTAGATGCTTTGGTTCATTAAAAGATGTAGCAAAGTCCCAGTTTGTAGTAGAAGATTTATTTTGATTGCCAGAGCAGCACTCTTGCCCACACCCAGGTTCTGTTGTTTATCCAGCTCCTGTGGAGCTCTGCAGCAGCTCTGCCTCTGTTGGTGGAAGGGACTGCCTGTGGTGGACGGGTGTACATTGACCCACACGTGGTGTGTGTGTGTGCAGAGGTGATGCAGAAATGGAGAGCAGTGGTGACAGATTATGGGCAGCATGGTTGGACAGTACTTTAGCAGACCACAAGATATCTTGGGATTGAATCGGAATTTTTCACATCCAATAAACTACAGAATTTAATCCCTTATGATTCCACCCTGGGAACCTTTTTATTTGATTTGCTGGCCATGTACTTTTTATCTCCAGAGCATTACTCTCTGTGTTGAAGCCCAGTTTTATTGCATACTATGGCACAATAATGATTTTTTTTTTTTTTTTTTTTGGTGTACCATGCTGTGAAGATCCAAGCCAAATTGTTGACAGTCTTAATGTGTTTTGGAGCAAATGCATTTCCTGAGGTACAATGTGTTCCACTTTATCCTTCAGTTAATATATCAATTCTTCTGCCTCAGGCAGAGACACTTAGGCTCACGTCTCTTGGTTGTTGCTTTTAATTTGAATTCAGTTATGGACATTAAAGAAACCATCTCAAACATTACAATTGCTTTGAATTCACAACAGAAATGGTCCATGAGCCATCAGACTGTTTTCAGACATTCACACTGAATGCTGAAATTCAGGCATCTAGCTCAGACTGTGCCAGGCAGCTGTAGAGTATTGCACAGGACAGCAGTGATATTCAAGTTACATGGTAGTTGAATAACATGTCTTGGGCTCCTCTGCTCAATTAACTGCTGGGCATTTAGCTGCTCTGAAAAGGAAGGGTCCTGCTCTGCCTTCACTCATGGCTCTATGCTCCCAGCACTTCTCTTGCCTTCACTGAATCCATTAGTGACTATTTCAACTTATTAATTAGCTGAGATATTTCCCAACTGAGAAAAAACAATAAAATAAAGACCAAAAAAAAGGGAAAAAAAAGACCAAACCCCTGGGCTACATGAATTGATACAGCTCATTGCAAAGTGTTGAATTTTAGGCATGATGAATAGCCAGTCCAAAACCACCAAAATCATGTTTTCCCTCGGGTGTCTGATGGAAAAGCACTGAAGCATGAAAGTCCTGTGAAATAATCATGACTGTCTTAATTTTATTATCTCCCTCTGTCTCTCAGTTACTGGGTCTTTCTGTTACTGTTTCTAGTCTGACAGACAGAGTGGTTATCAAAGAGTTGCAGTAAGATAGAAGGATGTGTTTTTCTCTTATGGCTGAACTAAAAGCTTGAAAAGCTCGAGTGTGTACAGTCCAGGGTTTCTGGAGTGAGAATCCAGGACTGAACCCACCTGGGGGAATTGTGTCTGCTCCATTGCTGCTACAGATTTTATTTCCAAGATATCAGGTCTTGATTTATCTGCTTGTAAATTGAATGTTTACATGTTGGATAGATATGCTGTGTGTCTGAAAAGATGTTTGAGAGCCTGAGGTAGTAGAGAAGCCGTGCAAGAATTTGTAATGAAGGATTCCTCTTAAATTAGCTGTTAGGCTTTCTGTAAAAGTTTTCCTGTGAATATACCCATATATTGGTATATTGGCTATAAAGCTACTTTGAAATATAGTCAGGTGAATGATTTCACCTAAAGAAAGAACATGTCTAAAATGTAGTTCCATTTCTTTCTGTATCTAACACAAGCTGATTTCTAAGAGGTAAAGCCAAAAGAAGCCCAGGTTGTGGTATTCTCCATTTTGCTCTTTCTTTCCCACCCATTTTGACAGCTTGCATTGTTCCTGCCACTGGCCAGGTATGAAAGTAGAAAGTTGGCTGTGTTAGTCACAGGACACATTCAAAGCCTGGCTTAAAGCAAGACTTGCTGAGGATTTTGTGGGGAGGCTTCTTCACCATGACCCTGCACACACTTTGCAGCTCACCAGAGTTGCCCTGGCCCTGTTGGATTGGTCCTGGGGCTGGTAAAATCCATCAGGCTCATTAAGATGTGGAGCTGAGCTGATTAGTCATGCTGATTTACAGCAATGACTTAATGGTTGGTGAACTTCTGGATGCAATCTGAATTTTGGGCAAAGCTGTTTGATCTTTGGCACTTGCCTGGTTTTGCATATGATTGAAAGAGAGTGGCCTTTTATCTGTAGGTGAAGCAATTTTGGCTGCCCTCTGACAGCTTCTCACAAGGATACTGGGACTTGAGACAAACATGAATCAATTGGCTTCTGAGAAAAATTCTGAGAACTGGCTCTCTGCCATTCTGCCTGGAAATGGGACAAAAGTAATATCATTGCTCCATTCTCTTTCACTTTGCTGAAAGTTTTTCTAGCCAAAATCCTCAGGCTAGAAAAACAGTCCAAAAAAACCTCAGCAATGTGGTTTTTTTGTCAATAATGACAGGATTTAGGGTGACTGAAAAACCCCAAGTACTTGGCTTTCCTTGGTGAACTGAAGCAGACAAATATGGATTGAACAGTCAAGTGCTAATCTGTGAAGAGCAAGTGGTGTGATTTTTGCCTCGGGAAGGAATGAGGGTGGGGTGTGAGTGATGCAGGGCTGGGGACTCTGGAACCAGCAGCTCCTGCTGCTGCAGAGGAGCTTCACTCCCCATCACACCCCAGAGCCTCCTGACTTGGAAACTGTGCTTCAAGGAAGGTGTCACTTCAGAGATGTGGCTTCAGGTTATTTGGCCTTTGTGAAAGAGAGGAAAAGGTGACAAATGCAGCAGGAGCACTTTGGGGAAACATTCCCCAGTGGTTCAAGGCTTGGACTGCACCAGTGGACAGCAGAGGTTATTATTTGTTCATGTTTAATAGCATTTTCAAAGATACAAAACCAGGCTGGTTTCAGTGTTATCTCTGGAATGAGAAAATACATCTGTGTGATTTTTCTGGGTCTTTTATACTCAGTGATGCATTTTTATTTTTTCATTCTTGCTTAATTCATTTTAGATTAAAAGGATACCTCTAGAATAAAGCATGTTCTTGCTAGTTTAAAATCACTTATTAATAATATATTTGGACCTTGAAAAGAGGTTAAATTTTATTGTATTATTTACTTTTAGGCAGCTTAAAATTCTTAATTGTGAGAAAATTCCGCCTTGAGCAACTAAGTCTGTAATTCTAAATGAAACTGATTTAGCTGATCTCATAAATAATTAGTGAAATTGGAAATCTGATAAACGCTGATTCATTAGCATCTGATTTTAGATTGTGAATGTAAGAAAATATGAATGGGAAGAGGATGCTGGAAGTGTATCTGTTGGTAAGTAATAATTAGAGAGGGTGAAAGTAATTTATTCAAGATTTAAGATGACCTTAGATGACAGTATTTATTTTTTTCCTACAGTGAAACAGAGCTAAGGAAAGATTTCCCTTGCTGTAGAATGAAAATGG
The DNA here is from genome assembly GCA_009812075.1 of Sialia sialis. NCBI lineage: Eukaryota > Metazoa > Chordata > Aves > Passeriformes > Turdidae > Sialia > Sialia sialis. The sequence goes on from VRYO01000570.1 coordinate 3,987,167, forward strand.
GGATCATCAGAGCTGCTCTGAAGACCATAAACATATTGAATAAACTTAGATGAATCTGTTACTTGTATTGAATAAGAAAAAATAAATTTATTGATTATTCTCTGGATTTTCATCTGGGATTTTGGAGATTGTATTGTAGAACTGGTGAGAGCAAGATGAGGTAAATTAATTGAAACACAGCAAAAACTGGAGGAAAACTCGTCCCACCCACTGCAGGGAAGAAACTTCATACCAGCATTAATTTCTCTTAGTTTGGTATCTCAAGTACAACCCACAGCGTGGTTGTGTAGCTGCTTGGTGTGAGCTGTTGTTAGATGCTGCCACGTTTCCACAAGCAGGGTTTTCTTCAGCTTGTTTGTGGGCAGCTGGTTGTCTGTGATGGATCAGCTGTTGATGTGGCTTCTGATCCTCATTTTTAATCTTGAAAATGTATGAAGTACTTCCTTCATCTCGCTTTTCTGTGCAGCAAAATCACCTCAAGGCTAAGAGCTCTCTCTGTCCTTAACTCCTGAACCATTTGTTGTATTTTCTTTCCCCTGTCCAGCTGCAGAGGTGGAAGAGAGAGGTTCTGGAAGGAGCCTGGCACCCAGCCAGGGCCAACCCACTGCAGCTTGATCTGTGAAGTGCAGATGACAGGATCCATGACATTGTGTGCCTGGCAGGGGTCAGTTTGTGCTACAAAAATGTCTGAGAATCTTATGTGAAACATATAAAACACCTGAAGAAATCTCATTGCTATAATAATTTTTTACATGTTGGGTCTGCCAGAGACTCCCTGCAAACCAGCACCTCTGGTGTTTTTACAGTGCCTCTCCCCCACACATTGCTGTGCCTTAGCAGAGAAGGATGTTGCTCTCATCTGTTTCGAAACTTTATTCTCATTCCTGGCAGTGGGGTAGGTCCCCAGGTATTTCACATGGGTCCTCCCCACCCTCCCTGCACCCCTCAAAGAACAGTGGCTGTTCTGTTCTCTGACTTGGTGAGCAAGCAGAGGTTGTGTGCAGGTGGAAGAACTGAGCTTTAGTTGCCAAAACAGACTTTGGACAAGCTGAGTGCACTGGAGTCTCTGAGCCCAAGCTGGGAGTGAGGAATTGCAGGGTGCTGAGGTCAGAACTCACTAATGCATCCTGAAAGTCCTTGAAAAAAGGTGTCAGAGATACCATTGACTTAAGATCTGTGGGAAGCTGTTTCTAGCTCTTGCTCATGATGTTGGCATAAGCTACAGAGGCTGATTTTTGTTCCCTGCTTTGTATCTACTATGCAATGAGTAGTTCCTGAGCCTGTAGTGAGACAGTGCTGTCTTTGCAATGATTCATCCCTTCACTATTGTTCTCTACGTGATCTGTCAACTCAAACCCAACTTTGAGAAAATGCCCAGTGTGTTTACAGGATGGGGGAAATAATAAAGAAACAAGCTCTCCAGATAATTAGAGATTGTGGTCATAGGTATACATTATGGAAATGGCCAGTTCTGTGGGTAAAACACAGAAGTACTGGAAAGTAATTTAACAAATAGTAATAGTCTATCAATTCAATTGGCCCCAGTGTGGCCCCTTGAATCTCTGTGAGCAAATGCTCATGAGCAGAATTAGCCCATTTGGCTACAAAGTCTATGCATTGTGTACTTGTTTCCATTTGCAGTAAATTTGCACAAACCCCCTACATTACAGCATTATGTGCACAAATCCATGTCCTGGGTCTGTTTGGTGATGCTCAGGCTGAACTTCAGACTAGTTCTTGAGAAGGTGACCCAACAAGTGAACTGCAAAGCTGTGCTCAAGTTCCACAGCTGTGGTTTTGAAAAGCAAAGTTCCAACTCTCTCCTTCTTACACCTACTTACTTTTTCACTACCCTCATTGAAAAACTGGAAATGTTTGGAAAAACTCAGACCAGGCATACATCCTTCTTTAAGGCTTTTATTTTTTTTATTGGTCCTTTTAAGAGTAACTAAATACATCGTAATATGCTTTCAACAGCCCGACGACAGATATCTTTCTTTTGCCCTTCTTGCAATGTAGCTGGCCTTTATCAAGTTTTTCAACATCTCAAGAAAAAAAATTTTCACAGAGTTTAAGAAATCTGAAGCAATGTAGGTTTTAATTTTGCTGCTTCCTTTCCTGCTCCCACCCTATCTGAAAATCAAGAGAGATTAAAAAAACCCCACAATTTCCAATTTCAAAAATTTATTTTGTAGACGCCAGAAAACGGACCTTACCAGGTCATGATTTTCTTCATGTGACTCACACAAGTCGGTTTCCCTGGCTGAGTGTTCTTGAGGAAGCAGAAAAAGCTCAGCTCTTGCTTTCAGCAGAGGTAACACCAGTTGCCATGTTGAGCAGCTTGGAGGCAGTGAACTGTTCTGAGCCCAGCCCAGCTCCAGGCACACATCCCTGGCCCTGCATGCATGCACACTGCGAGCTGTATCCTTTATGCTCCGGGGACTATTAAGTTAAGAAACATTTCTCTTTGTACAAAAACTATGTGAGCGATATATTCCAAAATGACACGTGGATTGTCACATTTTTGGGGCTCTGATACGTTCTGTTTGCCAGGGAAAGCGTCACTTACAGGCAGAGTGACAGCCTGTGCACCTTGGGTACCAGCGTGTGCAAACCCAGTGCCACCACAGAATGAGGCTCCCAGAAAGGCAGCCTCGAATCTGTGCAAGTTAAATAAACTTTTGGGAAGTTCAGAGGACTCTTAGTTGAACCATAACTAACAGCAACACATTGAAAAAAAAAATTATCAGGTAATTATTAGAGAACAATAACGCTGTTAGGTTGATTGGGCTATGCACCAAAGGGCTGTCAATCATGGTTGTTATGAAAAGCAGAGCATTTAGAGGCTGTCAATCACACCTGTTTGTAAAAGCCAAAGGACTTCAGAAATTGTTACGCCTGAATTTACCAACTGCAGAAATGACAAAAGCTGCAGAGTCTCATGCAGACCGATATTACAGTTTTTGTAGAAGCTCTTGTGAAAGTTTATGCCTTTATTCATCTGAAAGTATCTTATTGCACTGAGAATTTGGAAAGGCTTATTTTTTCAACTAGCTCCTTTATAGCACCGATTGTTGGTTTTGTTTGGTTTTTTTAAGGGTCCTTAAGTGTGTTAAATCTCACAACAAAAAGTAACTTTTGTTACATTCCTTTGCTGTGAAGCAAAAAAAGTCAGAGCTAGTATCCAAATAGCAGAGAGCTGGTGATGGAGCCCTTAAGCTTCCTGAGCAGGTTCACACATTACTGCACATCCAAAACACTGTAGCAAATACCAGCTGGAGAATTTTAAAGGATTCGGGAAATCCTTAACATGGAGGTACTCACCCATGAATGTTGTGGGAAATAACCTGACAAAGACCTGAGGTGTGGAAGAATCTTTACTTGTGAGAAAAGGGTTGAATGTATATACTCTGGTGATTTAAATCAAAAATAGATGTTGTTAGTGTGCTGTTGTTAGGGTGTGTGAGTGTGTGTTTATTGTGCTCTTTTTCCCCCTTCCCCTTCCCCTTCCCCTTTCCCTTACCCTCCCCTTTCCTTTTAAATTCAAATTGTGGAGCTTTTGTGAGGAAATAGCTTTCTGAAGATACATTTCTGCATTTGAAAGACTGCACTGTGCATCACCCCAGTGTGCCCTGGATTTGGAAGTCATCTCATTTTATAACCGAGGCAGGTGCAAGCATATGTCTGTGTGTTCAGTGTTTACAACACTGCTTGAAAACCTGTTTCTTACTGAATGAATCATGGGTTCCTATTGCTATGAAAGGTTTCCATCAAGGAATCAGTGTAGTTTGGGTTTATCTCAGAACCCCTAGGGCTTTCAGCGGGTTTCTTGCTGCTCTGGGCCCTGCAGGAGGCTCAGCATGGCATTAAACACTACCTAGGCATGAAGTTTTTTATTTATTTTTTCTCATATTGGAAGCTTCATGTTAGCAGACCCAGCATCAGGAGTGCTGATACCTTCCACCCTTGCCAGAAGTTATTACTGCAATTATTACCTTGGTGTCCTTGTATTGGGTTCTTTATTAATCCTGGAGGGAGTGAAGGAAGAGAATGGGGAGAAGTCCCTTGCTCATGGCTTGGCTGTCTTAAACAGATGTAGAAAGGAAAGGAAAAGAGGACAACATGCCCAGAGCATCCAGTGAACTGATGGCAGAAGCAGGAACTGCATCTCTGCAACATTCAGGGTTTCAGGTGGACATCACCCACAGCACCTCCCTGGTGGAATGTCCTCAGAGCATCGTCCTGCCAAAGCAGGAGCTGCACTCACACAATGGGTACTTAATCCAGTGAGTTATTAATGCAAATGTTAATAATTGAACTCAAGTGGTTAATGAGTTTCTAGAGAAAAGATCAAATTATACTCTTCAGATGCAGAGTTAGAATTTTGCCTAATTAGAAGAAATATGTTTTTCCCGTGAGGGGCAGTTGCTGAAGTGACAGTTTGGAGTCTGTTGTGACAGCATTTGCAGAGATGGGTGCCAGCCAAAGAACAGAGCTTTTTTAGTATCTCTGATAGCATAGTAGTTTCTTTTGGAGGCATAATTATGTTGCATTCTTTGCAGAGTTCATCAGGGAAAGAAAAACAAAGAACTTGTGTTCCATGTGGTTGATGTTCACACGTTTTTATCTTAGTGTGATAGAAGAAGCTGTTGGATCCTGAGAGTAACATGGTGTCTCTCTCTTTCACTGCTAGCCTAATAACTCAACCAGTGCTAGATGGAAACAGCTCTTCTAGCCCACAGCTGTTTTTCAGGAGTCCATCTTTTTTTCCCCTCAGTTAAATCTCAGAATGTGTAAAAATGTTTGAAGGCTTATGTAAACTAGAAATCTCAACTAGAAATAAATTTGTGGAACTATTCCCAAGCAGCTAAAGTAATAATTGTTTCCTTCCTCACATCTTAGCATTTGCAAGGAAATGTGGTGAGAAAATCTGAGATGCTGGAGTGGTGCTGGCACCCCTAAAACACAGCCTGTGCCAGGGCCCAGGGAAAGTTATGTGCAAGAGCTGCTCCTTTTCTGACTCTTGTTTTATCAAATCTTCTGAACCTGGGACATATACTGCAGGGATTTTATGAGGTAAGTTCTTTTAAAAACCCAGCCAAACCTTCCTGCAACTCTCTGTTGGTTTATTTGCGCTTGCAGAAGCCTTTTCCTCTGCCTGGGGCAAAAATAAACTCTTCCTGCTGCAGAAGCTGGAGAACTCACCAAACTGGGTATTGCCCTCCAAATTTTGTAGAGAAACATAATGTGGGTTTAGTCACTTGGTAGTGCTGCTCCAACCCTTTCAGGCAATTTCCTCCCTGCAACTGAGGAAACTTTTCCAGCATGCAGGAGCACACAGTGGAAATATTCCCTTGTTAAGTGTATTTTCTGTCTGTAACTCTAAGCTATGAGCTGTGAAGATAAATGATAGCAGCTGTGCCACATTTGTTTTGGAAAGAACCTAGTGTTACCCCAGGATACAGCTGTCACTGGAAAAAGGAAGGGTGGAAGTTACTTTTTTAAAGCCACATAGAAAAATAGTGCTCAGCATTGAATTCTTCCCAAACCCTCTTCCAGGTGGAAAGGTCCTTGCACAGATAGAGATCAGATGAGGCAGAGATGGTGATAAGAAAAATGCCTCAAACCCAGAATTCTACTGTCATTCTCATTCCTTTTTTTCTTCTTTTGTCCCTAAGAATTTTTTAGAAAACAAAATTATTACTGAGTTATTTATTAATGACATGTGGATTCAGATCAAAACCCAGAAGTCTACTCTCAGTCTCGTTCCTTTTTTTCTTCTTTTGTCCCTAAGATTTTTTAGTAAAAAAAAATATTACTGAGTTATTTATTAATGTCAAGTGGATTCAGCTCAAAATCATGCGTGCATTTTATATATATATATATATAGGTGCAAACATACGTACAGGTACAGAAAACATACTATCTTCCAGCCTGAGCTGGATGGTGATAAATTGTGGAGAAATCTTAGTTTCACATGGCAAAGTGTTCTGGTAGGGCAGGTGGGCTCTGTTCTTAGATCACAAAAAACAGTGCAGATCTTGGTATTCCATAAAAAACCTCAAAAGCACCAAAGGGGAAAAAAAGCCCAAACCAACAAATCAACTTATAAAATAATGGATATCCTGGCAGGAGGAAGGCAGTAATTCAGGAATTCCCTGATGGTTTGTTGCTATCACTGTATCAGCTCTGCAACTGAGGCATGTTGGTGCAGGCGAGAGGAGAGGAAGATGGTTGACTGCACAGCTGTTGTTACTCAAAACTCAGGCTAAGCTCATAAAAATCAGCACACCAGGCACACAGGGGCATGTGTGGCTTTGGTTTTGATGGCTCTGTGTGAAGTACACCACAGCAAATTTGCTTCTTTTTACCTGTATTTATAAAGAGATTTTCTAAATACTATTTATCTAAGAAAATATTTATTAAATTCTTTCAAGTCCTTGTCTTGTCCAGAATTGTTTAGGATTATAGCTTTGCTCATGTGTTCTGTGAGTACAGTTTGTATCATTGAGGGCCTCCTATTTTCTGACTTCACAAAGAATGCCAGAACAATAATCATGCAATCAGGAGTTCAGCTCTGGTAAAATGTGATCAGGGAGGTGTCTGTTGGGGTAAAATGGTGCAGTGCTAGTGTTTGGCATTGGTGGTCCTAAAGGACAGGTTAGGATTGGGGGTTTGTCTTTTTTTCTCTGTGTCTCTTATTTTTATTTTGACTTCTTTAATTTCTGTTGTGATGCTGACAGCAGAGAGTAATTTATTCTCTGAAATGATTCTGATCTGAGGTGATCTCAGTAAGGAAACATGCTCAGCTGATGCTGACAAAACATTTGTAGGCAAAAGTCTGCTGAAAGCCAAACACACTCCTCTTTTAGGAGCTATAACCTGTGTACTCAGGGTCTATGGACTTTGCCTCTTATAAAGTCTCTGCTATGCTCTGTAAATAGTAAAAAAAAAAAAAAAAAAAAGTGTTCCAGATGTGGAGCTTTAAAAAAATCTCTCATTGAAGTTGTTGAGTGCAAAGTCACTGGCCTAAAGATAGCTTTTAGACACATGAGTCAAGTGTCCAAGATCAGAAAATTCAGAAGATAGTGTACTCTGCTTTTATATATATTTTTGCTTTCTGTTTCTTAAGCCTTTAGGAGGTGTGTTTTTCTTGTTTTGTCTGCAGCCCTGAGACCTTCTGTCTCAAAGGACTGGAATTTAAAAACCCAAGACACAAGACACTGAAAGGCTTGCAAGGAAAACCTATGGTAATTTGCAGTACTGGCTGAGTTTCATTTTTCCCAAAGTGATGTGAAAGCAGGGATGAAATAACTCACACTGCCATTACTTCTCACAGCTGCTCTGTGCTTTTGCAGCTTAAAAAAATGGAAGCAAAAAGAATTCATTTGGTGTTAAATAGTGGCAAGTAGGAGCAAGAAGTATTTTAAGTTGTTTACAAGACTTCTTTATAATCTTTTTTAAAAAAAATGCATTATTGAAATTCAGCCTTGTCCTGTATTTTGGTCATTCCTGTAAGAAAAAGCTTGTTCTGTGTTTTTCTTGTTATGTATTAAGACTCAGATCTGTGAGGGACTATCTGTGTTCCTCTTCTGGGAGCAAGCAGAGTGGAGCATTTGGCTTTGATGTAAGCTCTTGCTTTTCCTGAGTCTTTATTCATATGTTTTTAAATAAGTGCATTATTTTAACAAGCAGGCCACCAAAATAGCTCTAGCTCTCAAGAACTAAGCCTTGTTTTCCCAGCTCTTTCTATCCTGCCCTCCCAGCTGCTTGCTGGGTGTCCATGAGCTCTGGGCAGGGTGCTTTTGTCTCACCCTCCCCAGCAGCACAGATCTGTGCTGGCACTGGAGCTTGGGCAGGCAGTGCAGCCCCTGGGCTCTGAATGAACCCTCTGCTCTCATTCAGAGCTGCCTCTCCTGTTTCAGGGCTTCTGCTCTGCAACACCAGGATGATGTTTTTGGCAGAATTGAGCCCTTCTGCATCCAAATGACTACAATAGTGCTTTTATCTGGAAAGCACAAAGTATAATCTACTTCAGTTTTCTAAATGAGTTTAATGCTATAGAAGCATCAAAGAGAAAAACTTTTGTTTTGTATTGTTATGCCTTGTGAATTCTCAATGAAGTTGCAATCTCTAGGTTTTGGTATTTGGTTTTTTTGGCTTTCATCCTTGGTTCTGTGCTTGAACAATGTCTGTCCTCCTACACACTTTGCTGGGGAAGTGAAAGCAGGATTAAGTTAATGTTCCTTTATTTTCAGAGTTCTTCTCTGCCCAGGACAGAGCTGTTTGCAGGTTTTGTGGGGCTCAGGTCCCTGCATTTGGTGACGTTTCTGTGCCTTAGATCAGTGTATGCAATGGTAATAGTACTTGCACCATCCTTTAGTCTTCAGCAAATGCAAAGTCTCACAACTTGGCAGTAATGAGAGAGGTTTAAGGTAACACATCTTAATTTGTGCTTGCCATCAGCTCAAACAGGATCCTGTTGTGTCCCATCCTTATTATTGATTGGTACAAACTGCTGCAAGAGGATTTCTTGTTTTGCTTCAGCTGTGCATAGGTGACTTTATCCAGTGTTTCAGAGATACTTGGTTTCTAACATTTTCCATCTCATCAGCCCTCACAGCCATAGATAAGCACTGAGACTGCAGCTAGGTTTGAAACACTCAGTTTTGGCCAGAAGTTGTAAGCTGACATTTCTACTATGTTTAGTGACTGCTGGTTGCCTGATCCATCCCTGAGGTTTTTAACAGCTCCCCACTTTGGTGAATATGTGTGCCTTCATCCAGTCCTCCCTTCTCGTGCAATGATGGGTCCTCCCAGGTTTTGGTACTGCTCTGGATTAATGCTCAGGTGTCTGTTTTTCCAGATCTTCCTGCTTTCTTTGAAGCTCTTGTGAAGTGTTGTGCAGTAGCACATCACCACCAGCAGTTTCTGCTATCCACCACTTGATGATGTTCTTGCACAAAGGGTTTTCCATCACAGAACATCATCCTGTTTTGTGTCACTATCTGTACTGAACTCCTTGGTTTTCTGACAGCTCAGACTTGCAGAATGAAGTGCTTGAGTGAGATGTTATTTTTAAGGACATTGAGAGGTCTGTTATAATTTGGAGCAGAGCATTTTGCTGAGGGCAGTCTCATGGAAACTTTAACTCTCTAACTGGAAGCCTGGCTTGTGTCACACTCCACACAGGGATTTTCCTGCAGTAAGGTTCAGAAGTCCATGTAGCTCTGTGTCATGGGCTTCTGCATCCCACCTTCTTCAGCCTTAAGTAAGGGGCACATATCAAAGGAATGAATTTGGTTTTATTTCTGGGAGTTCCTGAGACAGTTCACTAAAGGCCCTGTAAGCATCAGACACGAGTTCAAAACCATGCACTTCACACATCAGCCACATCATGGTCCAGTGATCCTTCCCCAAAGGAGACAGCAAAGGGTGGTGGCAGCAGGGTGTTGTGCAATGTCCCCTTGACTAAAGGGCACAATTTCAGCCCCACAAGCTGAGTCCCAACATCAACAGGCTGGGACATGCTCCTCTTGACCTGTGTGGATGCAGTTGGTTTCAGCCTCACTGAGTAGCTACTACTTCTAATTTCTATTTGGGATGCTTTAGATTGATAAAACTGGGATCTGAAAAATGCGTTGACTACTTTTTACATTTTATACCCAAATCTTCTCTGAGAGTCAGATATGTGCATGAGAAAAGCATTGTCAGTGTAATTTTAAAATTACATTATAATGTTTGTTAGGTCACCTGCACAGGGAAGTATTTTATTGCCTGTTAATTCATGGAAGTAACATAACTGTTTCAATTTTAGACTACTACTATCTATCAGAGCATATTTGTAATGGTTACCCTGCCTGGTGTAAAGTTGCTTAAGATATTGTTACTTATCTTTAGATATCCCCGTGATCATTTGTTTGTATTGGTAGTAGCTTTGGAAAATGAAAATGTGAGATACAATTTACTGTCTCAGAAGTCCAGAGGTGTTTGTGTTTTTGCACAAATATACCCAGGCCCTATTTCTTCAGCTGTTCCAAGCTGGCTGATAGAGGGGACAAGACCTCCCTTTATCTGCAATCTGCAAAATGGGCAAAAAAATGATATCAATACAGGAATCAGGGCTTTGGGGTTTTGCTTTTTGGCTTTCCTGTTGCTACTAGGTCAACAGGTCAGCATAATTAATTAATCCAGGCTGCAGGGGAAGTTGTATCTGTTTGTCACAAGTGTGTGTGCATCCCCTGGATGCAGCTCAGCAGAGCTGACTCCCAGGCACAGCCTGGCTGTGGTCGTGGTATCCTCATCCCCACACTGAACAGAGAGGTAATTAATGGGCTCAGTGTCCACAGAGATTTCTCTGCTGCCGATTCCCTGGCTCCCCAATCTCATTTGATGTCTATGCGGTGCTTGCTGTGTGCTGTAGTTGTATTTGTGAACTAAAGCGATTTCTATCTCAAACTGTTCCAGTGTTTGAACTTTGGTAAGAAAGGGACACACTCCTTGCTCAAAGACTTCTGATGTTGCCCCCAAACACAATTTTGCTGGACTGACTGGAACCAGCAAAACTCTCATTCACTTATAATCAGTAGTGCCAGCACCCAAATTATTTTGGTTTGTGATACCGAAGTTGTTGGAGATCAGAAGCCAGTATTGATGGATTTGCCCTGTTGTTTCTGATGGAGTATTTCCCTTGTGTGAAGGGCTTGCTGTTACCAGAGGAACAGAAGCGTTTCTCTTTCAAACATACTTTCAGGGTATATGGATGTGTGTTGTTTTTCTCCACTTGACAATTGGTGGTTTGTCACTTCCTTAACTCTGAGCTGTTCACAGAGATATTACATTGCTGACAAAGTGGAAGCAATTTAATAATCACTTGCAAGAGAAAATCGACACCATTAGAGTTCAGCTGTCTTTGTTTCAGCCTTTAAAATGCAGACACTACCTGATTCATATATAAATTTCCATGATAGTTTCATTATTTTTCCTCAGTATGGTTGTATTTGGTGTCTCTCTTTGATATACCCATGCTGGTGTGACCCCTGGAAGGAGAGCCTGGTCCCCTGACACCACTGCTTACATGGGGCCAGATCCCTTTGGGTCTCTGACCACACACAGCATCCACAGCCTGTCTGGAAAACACTGCTGATGCACCTGAGAGATTTCACCCACATTTAGGTAAATGAAGGAGAAATACTCCTTTTAGAAGGGAATTGGCTGTTTTGGATCCTGTTTGAATTTCTAAATGCAAGTTTTCCTTCTCAGACTGTCATTGAGACTAGAGGTTGTCTTTTACATTTCTATGTTAGATTTTAGCATTCATATTTTCTCCACTGTTATGTTGCTGATTTTGTTTACAGCTTCTCTCCTGTTTCAATGTTCTTCTCAATGGTCCTAACCATTCTTTTAAATGCAGCCAAGCATCTGCCTGCTCTTTTCAGCACCTCAGGACTGCTCCCTCTGCTGCAGGTTCAGCACACCTCAGCTGGGATAGAATCCAAATTGTACAAAATCCTTATTCCATGGATAGACTCAGGAGAAAAAGCAGGTTAATCCAAATTACATCAGCTTTTACAGACCTCCTTTACCTTTCACGTCATGCTGGAAAATGAAGTATTTTCCATTCTGTTTTGTCTCCTTCATTCCATTTTCCCTGACTCATATATTGATGTCACAGATGACAGTTTGTGTCAGTGCAATTTGCTCCCATGGAAATGACTCCTGCACACATGCGCGTGGCTCCTCGTTCCTGTGCTTGCACAATTTGGGAGCTGTCAGAGCACTACTCCAGCATTGCCCATCTGTCTATTCTCTCAAAGTTAATGAGCCTTTTTCTTCCTGCTCCAGGCACATTACGCACCCTGACTTATTCATAGATGATGTCTATTAAAATTGTCAAATGCTTTGAAAATTAAATTATTTCCCTAAATAAAGAGCCTGCTTCTAATCACATTGAAGATGTTTCAACGCAATTGGCCTGTTTTCTAGTGCAAATCAAGAGCGACTATACTGAGCTCTGTCTGGCCCCCTGGGCATTGTCATTTAATTGAAAATACTTGTGATTTACTATAGTGTAACAGCTCAGAGATGTCCCCTAGCTTGGTCTGGGAGAAGCATCACAATGCAGAATTTATCTGAAATAAGGCATCCAGATTAAAGTGGCCTCTTTTGGCATGAAACAGTCAATGTGTGGTGGGGGTAGTGCAGGTATTTGTTTGCTTTTGGAGTGATGGAGTGTACAGAAATCCCTTGCTTCATACATCCTGTAGCTTGGATTACATTTGTGTCTTTCATGTCCCACTTGTGCCTACATATGTCTCAGATGCTGAAGTATTTATCTTTGTTTCTGACTGATAAACTCATAGTTTACAGCCAAATTCTTTTAGTTATTCATGGCTAGTGTTATCATATTTCATTATTATTTGATTCGTTCAGTCCCCAGTCATTCTGATTTTCCTGTGTTACATTCCAACCTTTACTGATGTGGGTGTTGAATCTTGGTTTTGAATTATCAATATGCTTAATTCCCAAATTAAATGTTTTGGTTAGGCAACATCAAAAAGACAAACAAACAAAAAACCCCCCCAATTCACTATCAAAATCAAAAGTTGCCAACCTCAACAGACTCCTTACTTCCAGACCAGGGTTTGTTTTTTTCAGTCTAATCCATTTTCATCTCCTTTGCAGCCAATACCATGGCAGCTTCACAATTGCTTTGTTCATCTTTTTCTCTGGAGTTTACATAATAACTTCCCTGGTGACACCATATCAAATGGTTTAATGAAGTGTGAGTTAGAGACACTGCCTGGTTTTTTATATTTTATTTTATTTTCCTAAAGGATGGGGTGTTACAGAACAGATGAACAAAACCCCAAGACACAAAGTCAAGCTTTACAATGTACATCTGGGAAACTCATGTTGCCTTTCACAGCACTTTCCACACATTTTCCTGTCTCAAATTTTCCTTTTAAATCTGTTCTGAATTTTTGCCTGGTTAAGGTCAAACTAAGAGGTTTATAATTGTGTGGATCATTTTCTAACTTTAAATGAAGGCATCACACAGACCAGTTGCTTTAACTGTTTCAGTCCTATCTTCTTTGTCCTCTTCCTGGTTTTTAATGCAGTTTTAAAACTTTTTATTTTCTACCAACTTTTAACATTAGAGTTTCCCTTAGTATACTAAGATTTAAAAAAATATCCAGTTATAAAATGCTTACATCAGAAAAATGTTGGCTTTTTGAATTTATACTATCAGCCATACCCTTTTGCATCTGTATGGGTCAGTTTTCCAACAGAAAAAAATGGGAAATTAAAAGGAAACCCCCCTATGAGTAGCTACATTTTCTATGTGATTATTGTATCAGCTGTTGCTGTGCATGAGATAAAGATAAGTCAATTAACTTATGAACATTTCAATGTTTCTCTGACACTGCACAGGTATGTGAAAACACATATTTAATTAAGCTATTACAGTAAAAGCCCTGAGCCATTTGTCAGTTCATTAGGCACACTTTTTATTACACTTTGAACTTTGTTTTGCTTTTCTTTGGCTTATTTGATGCTGTAATTTATTCTTTGTAAAGATGGCTGGACAGCAATGAGAACAGGAGAGGCATTCTGTAACCTGTATTAAGAGTGCACCGCCACAGGAGGGAGGAGACCTCTATTAAAAAATAACTCCTGGAGCCCTGGATTAGAGAGTTCGGCAGGTTGAGGTGTTACATGGGAAACAGATTTAGGGGAGAAGCTGTTTTAGCTGTGTGAGCAGCCACGTGCTGGTGATGTCCCAGGCTGTGCAAGGGCTCAGACTGCCCCAGCTGAGCGCCCACAGGCAAATGTCAGGAAAATTAATCCACAAACAAACACCAGAGGTTTATGTCCAAAAAGGAGACAGAGGAGTCATTTTACTTTATGCAAATAAAGGGAGAGGCTGTGGAGCATTCCCCTGGGATCTCTCAGATTTTTGGAGGACACAGACTCCTTTTATCCCAATTTCCCAGCTGCGTTTCCCTCTCTCTTTCCCCATTGCTGAGATCACTGAGAGGTGCAGACTTCCCAAACACCTGATACCTGAGATTCCCCTCTAATGTATAATCCTCCCTTGTAATTTTTAATTCTTACAGAATTCATGTTTTTTCCTCATTGCTTCTTTAATCTTTCAATACCCAATTTCATTTATCAGCAAACATACAGTTTGTTTGTAAAGGCAAATATATTTTTCTTTTTCATTCAGCAATCAGTGGAATCCTTCCCATTCTTTTATCTCTCAGTGCTAGTTTTATATACCAGCAGACCCACAGCTTGTTTGTAGAGACAAATCCATCATTCCTCTCACAAAGGAAAGGGGAAATTTTCCCCTGGATCTGGTGTGGAATGAGGTGCAGGGTGAGGACCACGTCACTGCATCAGAAATTGGTGTCTCCTCTGGACTGATCTCGTGGCATGATTTCTCGTGAAATGCTGTGGCATGATTTCAGAAGGCACAGAGAGCTGGAATGAAGAGCAGACTCAGAGAGAAACATCAAGAGGTTTCTTGCTTGATGAAAGAATTGGAGTTAGTGAGCAATGAGTGAGTCAGCAGCGCTCCCCCAAGCAGGAGGTGTGTGCTGTGTGTGCTCAGGCTGTGATTCACAGCCCAGTGCTCCCCTTCTCCTGTCCACACTGCCAGCTGCTCTCTGCTACTACTGCAAGCTCTGCACAACCACTAGAGAATGCCAGGCTCATTGATGCTGGGGGTGATATTTCCCCTAAACCATGAATCGAATAAAAATCCCTTGGTGGTTACAGTAATTTCACGATTATAAG
>VRYO01000570.1:4002968-4054466 GCA_009812075.1 Sialia sialis
GGCATGTAAATATTTAGGTGGGTTTTGCTGTGGTTGCACTTAGATCTATGAAGTTACTCAACCAAACATGGGATGGAGCACTGTACATCAAAAACTGCTCAAAAATTGTGGAGTCTTCTGGTTTTTAAAAAGGCCTGGCTTTAAAACTTGCAAAAAAGTTAGCTAACGAAAGTTAAGCAAGTGTTTTTGTTGCTTTGGTTTATTATGTTCAATTTTGGGTAAGTGCTCACTTCCAGACTTTAATGATGTAAACAAATAGCTGTCATGCAAAACATTTGAGAGAAGAAGAAAAATTGGTTTTCTAGAGAGAAAGGAAGTTTAGAAAGAGTAAAAGAAAGTTTAGCAGTAATTTACTACAAGAACCCAGAAAAGCTACCACAGAAGATTTTCCCACCAATGTGACATTTGATGTTTAACACATTGTGCAGCTCATTTAAAAAGGGACAGAGGGAATGTCACTGCCGTGGAGGCAGAAGTCAGGTCCTTACAACCACAAGAGCTGCCTTGGAAATCCTGTGGGCTCTCAAACCTCCGTGTGCCAGGGAGCAAACACCCACCATGCTGTTGCATTAAAGCAGAAGACAAATGTCCCTTATGTTCCAGCTGGTCCTCAGAAATTAGAGTCAGGCCTCAAATTCAGGTTATAGCAAATTGAGGCCATGGGGCTGGTCAAGCTCAGTGAGAACTTTCAGGAGCACAGCTGTAAAAATGGTGAAGTTACCAGCCCAGAAGTGTGGGGTTGATTGCATTCAATAGGACTTTGCATGATCCAGATTCATTAATAATGTGATTTATTGAGGCAAGAGGAAAGCAGGGTCAGGATTGCCATGATAAATGCACTAGCTGCAGAGAGTTAATTTGTGCTTCAAATTACAGCCACTGGGGACATGTGTATTTTAAAACAAGAAAAGGAACAAAAAGCCAGAGAGGCAGGTTGGAATGATATCTACCCATAGAAAATATGAACAACTAGGGTACAATCATTCCAAGAAGTTAGGACAGTGTGTGATGAGATTCAGATTTATTCTCTTGTAGTATTTCTGCCTGTCTGAGCCAAGAGAGCAAGTTCATCATTGTAGGGAGGGGCAGAGTATCTACATCTTCTTGTGAGGTTCCCAGGTGCTCTTCCACAAAGGGAAAATAAAAAGGAAGCTGGTCTTACTGCCAGAAGGCAGATTAAGATCTCTCTGTGTGTTTGTATTGCCTTGAAATGTCTGGAAAAGAAATTAATGCCTTTCTGACTCAGTATGAGGGAAGATACAGAGAGGGAAATTGATGCTATTTGCTTTTGGACAGAATGGTAGTGATTCATTATTATGACCCTACAAAATATCATTGCTTGAGCTCGTATCTGAGAAAATCCATTTTCCTCTTGCTGTGAAAAAATGAAATACTCTTTTTTTTTTTTTTACTTTGCAAGTAATTAAATAGTTATTTTCTATGTCAGAATTTAAAAAAGACTGGTGAAAAGCTGTGTTTTGGGAGGTTTCCCTAAGGTTTTATTAAGTGTTTTTTACACTGATTTATCTCCAATACCTGTTGGGAAAAATTCCAGAATTTCTTGCAAAAAGGAAGAGGAAGCATCGAATTCTTCCTTGGAAAGAAAATCTCTAAACAAAGTGCTAATAATGTATTCCCAAGCTCAAAAGCAGCTCAGGAAAATAGACAAATTAGGCATAACCACTTCTCTGGAATGCAACTTCAGTTAACTTTGCAGTGGGTATCTATGGAGTAATCACTGGGTTTTGACTTTTCCTTCCCTGCTGCAGTGACTGTGAAAATGCTGCCTCTGTGTTGGCAGTGGAGGCATTGCTTTCAGAAGACAAGGAGATTTCCTGATGCTGCCAAGTGACTAAAATGAGTTGTGGCTTTCCAAAATTGCCACTTTTCAAAACAGGCTTGAACTGTAGGATGCTTAGACCCAGGTGACCTCAGCAGGTGTCCCAAGGTGAGGAGCTGGCCCCGGTGCCTCTCTCTGCTGGGATGGGGCACGAGCTGCTGCAGCTGCATCCCACACCAGGCACTGCAGTCCTCACAGCTGTGTTTGCCCACCTGGCCACGCACTTCTACCTTCTGCCCTTGGGGAAACCAAAGGGGAGAGGATGTGCTGGTCTTGGGACAAGCATGGGGTGTGTATCCAAGGATAGGAGCTCTCCATGCTGGACAGCTTTGCTCAGAAGCACAATTCTGATCCAGTTCCATGTGGAGAGACTCACCGCTGCTCTGCGGGCCACCAAGGGTTAATGAAGAAGGGTTATTTCCGAAAAGTGTTTTATCAAGGCCATTGGCCCGGAGCCTGAGAAGAAGGAGGAGATGAGCACAAGAAAACCTGTGCTGGGAAAAGTCTTTTTGGAAAAGTCTTGGGAAAAACAGAGGTGTAGATGTATTTTGTACCCATGAATGTTGTGTTGATCTATTGTGGCCAATGAACAAAATGTAAAGTTTGTGGAGGGTATAAAAGGCAGCAGGTTGCTGTAGCAAACAGATATTTGCCTTCTGAAATGTAATGTGTCTACTGGTATGTCACACCCACCTCTAGAGTGACAATTACACAGAATAATTTCATCTGAAAGAGACTTCTTGAAGGTCTTTAGTCCAACATCAAGGTGCTCAAGGAAAAACTAACTTCCAACTTAGAAGGGGTGTTTGGGAGTAGATCCCAGTTGTTCCAAGCTTCTGCAAGGATGGAAATCCCACAGTCTCTGTGTCCCTCTTGTCTGACAACCTGCACTGAGATTTTTCTATGTTTTCCTACTTCATACATGATTTCCTTAGGTCTATCACTGTCACAACTCCTTGCTTTGCTGCCCAGCTTTTGGAAGAGTCTCTCCCTGTTTCCTCTGTAAGCACCAGCAGGTAGATGTAGGCAGCAAATACATCCCTGTTCAAATCTTTTTGTGCTTCCTCCCACATCCCCCTGGACATCTCCATTGGGCTTGCAGCATTCTCACATGCTGTTTAAAAATAGAAGTGCACAGAAATAGGGATGTTTCCTAGCGCTGCTACAAAAAGGAGAAAGATGAATTCCAACTGCCCAAAATATAGAGTTCTCTTAATATAAAAACATGACTTTATTGAATCACTAAAATGAAAGTGGCCTTTGCAAGTTTGCCATGAAAATCTGTATTTTAAAGCAACCTTCTGTTCCAAAAAAAGTGAAAATTAAATTGGTAATGGATTAAAAAAATAATAAATATGCAAACAGCAAGAAATGCAGGGTTTAGAGTGAAGAATGAAGCCTTAAATCTGCCTTCTTGAACATAAATTGCATATTCTATTATATAATTTTAAATTATTTGCCATTTTGAAAAGGGCTTCATGGAGCTATAAAAATTTATGTCATCTGACTGTCTGGCTCAGATAGTTGTGAACTATGTGCAACTGTTTTCCTGTCAAAAATTGCAGTTCAGTTTAGTTGACTTCAGATTTATTTTTTCCCTGATATAGGTCTACCATCAAAGTCAAGGCTGAAGGAAAACTTTTTACTTAAAAGTGTTTTGTTCTTTAGCAGCTTGTTGGCTTTCATCTGGTTATTGGGGAGATGTGAATGTGACTTGGAGAACTGCACACTGCCAATAGTTTGGAGTTTGGGAGGAGAAAATCTCTCTTGCATGTGGCCTTTGTAGCCATTGGATTTTTGTTTCTTGTTTTTCTTGTGGGGTGGGAATTGCTGGAAGTCATCACCTTTGATCATTAAGTACTTCTGGGGCTTTTTTACAGCAAGACTCACCATGAATTAATATGTTATCCTCAGTCTGCCTGAAACTCAATTCTTTATTTAGGGCTAAAGTGACAATCCTTGATTTCTTACCCAATTTCAAATGCACATTGTAGACATCCAGGGTGTCAGTCCCAGAGGTTTCCTCTGCCTGGGGAACATCTCAGGTTCTCAGCAGGCAGCTGTCTGTTTCCAGGAAAAAGTGCTCTGAGCTTTGAAGGGTGAAACAACTAAAGATGAATGCATTTAATTCAAAGGAAAAAAATAATTGTGTTTATTCCAAGAAAGGTTTGGATTTTTTTCCTTTAGCAAGTTGTTATGGTGGCAAATACTCCCAAAGGCATCTGAGCCCCCCCAGTGCCCCACCAGTACAGGTTTATTAACCTCTGTAGTTTCTGTTTCCCTCCAACTTACCCTTCTGGAATATCCAAAAACTCCAGCATACCAACCTCTGCTTTAAATAATTCATGTGTTTCTTGATAGACAAAAATGGTTTTCTACAACCAGTTTATTTTAAGCTGAACTTAAAGACTGAAGGCAAAGAATGTGCCAAAACAAATTGCTACTTTACTTTATCAAAAAGCAGGAGTGGCATAGAAAAGAACTTGATTTTGCTGAATGTTTAAATTATAATTTTGAGGACTGTCAGTAGTAGATTTAACTGGAATTGATGATTGACCACAAAAATCAGTACTTTGATGTTAGCTATTGGAAAAAAAATCTGCAATGGGCCCATGTTTCAATTTAAAATTATGGAGATGGTTCTTAAATAAATGCGGAATCCATGAATAAATTGTGAATTATTTTTCTGGTACAGTGGTGTGCTTAGAAGACTGTAGCTGAAGGAATTAGTCATAAAGATTTACCTTGAGGAGATTGAGGGATGCAGTGAAAAGGAAAACTGATGACTTCAAGCCAACATCTGTGTAAAATAATAACAAGAGTATTAGCAAAGCAATAGAACAGTTAATTCTGAAGGTGGGGCCCAGAATTCCTGTAGTCAAATTCCCACATGATTTTTCAAATTGAATGTGCAAAATACAAGAATGACTCTGCTCACCATTTCAGTATACAGACTTAAGCAGTTATAAAAATAGACACTTTTAATTCAGAAACCTTATCTTGGAGTTGTTTTGTGTGATGTGATTTTGTTTGGAGGCTGTTTGTTTTCATGATCTAGAGTTAAATCATGTCCTGTCTATGATCTTTGGCTGCCTGGTGTCTCCTTCACTGTGGGAAGGTGATTTGGAAAAATTGTCATCACAGCTTTGAATTAAAAGCTATGTTTTGTAAAAAAAATTCTGAAGTATTTAGAAACTTTCTAGAGACTTTTTGTTGTTGTTGTTTTTGAGACCAGCTAAGTTGGAAAAAATAAATGGTCCACTGACCACTTGTTCATTCATCTGCATGTGCAGCTGCAAAATTATTTTCTGTGCCCATCATGCAAAACTTCTTCCTAAATATGAGGTTTAAAGACCCTCTGGGAGTAATTAACTACAATGCAGAAGCAAATCTGAGTTCATTGTATGAACCACTCATTTAAGAAATATTTTTGTGCACAAAGCCCATTAGCTTCATGAATGTTAAACATTTTATTATAGGATTCTGAGCACTTCCTATTTAAATGAAATCAAATGTAATCTCATAAATTACATCTAGCTTTCAATACCTGGATAGCAAATTGCTGTGTCAGATGTGAGCCACAGTGCATTCAACAGCTAAAATCTGGCTTTTCTATTGTTATTTATTTAACAGTGATAGAACAGCCCTTTTCCTGTGGGCTGCACAAAGAGTTGAGGATATGCTGAAAAGAAGCTACTGCTATTAATTTTTTTCTGCTTGCTGCTCCACTTCCATACCAAAGCTCAACTAAATACTTTCCTTCTGTGCTTTCAGCCCTGCGTGGTTGTTAGGAGCTTAACTCCAATTCAGAGGGAGTGCAAAGCAAAGCTGCTGTTCTCCATCAGTGGTTCAGTTGTACATTGGCAGTCAGAGTCATTGAGTTGCTGAGGACGTGATTTAACCAGGACTGGGAATACACGCCCTTAGCTTTAGTGCAGGCACATGCCTGAAGTCAAGAGTACATTTAATTTACCAAATTAGATCAGTGCATGAGGCTCAAGGGCTTCAGGAGCAGAAGTGGGATGTTCTCTTGCCTGTGTTTCATGGGCAGTCAGGGCTCATAATCAGACTCACCCTCACTGTCAGCTCCTTTTGAAGTAGCACAAATGATGTGAGATGCTGTGAGGAAATCTCTTTCCCCTCTGTGTGTGGGATGAGGGTGTTGGGACAGGAGTCCTGAGCAGCACACTGCTGGGATTAGACTTACTGGCCTGGCTGTGTGCTCATGATCAGCAAGAAGCAGTGGCACAAACAGATGAAAAGTATAAAAAAGTATGAAAGTTTGTCCTTTCTTTTCTCTTCACTCTTTGTTGTCTGTTTGTTCCAGCAGGATCATACAATGTAACCTAATAGATACTGCATTTTATCCACCATTCATTTCCCAATAGAAACCAAACTACAATATTTGTTATTGCAGGAAAGTTAATCATTAAGATCTGAGGGTTTTTGCAACACCATCATTTTACCTCAGAACATGTAAAATATATCCAGATCCTTCCATTTAAGGTGATGGATTACCTTGTGCTTGGCTGTGCTATCTGGATTGGTTGGAATTTTGTGCAATTACTATTTTACACAGCAGCAGAGTATCTGTGAAGTGGATATCAATTGAAACATATTTTGCTCTTCAGACTTGCTTTTGCAGGTTTCACAAAACATTTAATTAGTGATAATCAGCTTTTAACCAGCCAGAGCACACTGATGTGATTCTCTGCCTCTCTCCCCCATGATTTCAGGCGTAGTCTGTACCCTTCAGATAAATTTCTTGCAGTCTGGAGAATGTCCTAGCCAGCAGAAAGGGAAAGGATAAGAATGTCAGTTACATGAAGAGTAAAGAAGGTGTTGTGTATACTGCTGTTTAAATGAAGAATATCCTTTTCCTTTGCTTTTCAGAATGGTGAACTCAGAAACCAGCTGGAGGTTGCAAAGTCTCCTTTCCCTTGAGGTTGGTGGTCCATGGTCGTCGTCTACCATCCCCAAGGAAAGCAGAGGAGCTCCACGCTAACTCCTGCAAGGTCTGCCTCACTATGGAAGATCAAATGATTTTCTGGCTCAGGTTTTGTGATGTTCGGCACCTGCCTTGGACCTGGAGTTTGGAAAAGGGATCGTCTCTGAGGCACGGTTAAGAGACAGAGAAACCAGCCCCAGACAATGAGCACTTTAAGTAGCACTGGAATATTACTCAGCTTAACAACAGTGTCTGTTACACTGGATTTTAGTTTGCATGGTGGTCTGATGGCTTGGTCCTTAAGCAGCAATTTGACTCTGAACCAGAGTTTGCCTACATCTGATCCTCTCAACAGCTCTGAGAAGGGCGAAGCGTCTCGGATGTCCGTGAGGGAGAAGAATTGGCCAGCCCTCCTGATCTTGGTTGTCATCCTGCTGACCATCGGGGGGAACATACTGGTAATTATGGCTGTGTCCTTGGAGAAGAAGTTGCAGAATGCCACAAACTTCTTCCTGATGTCGCTGGCAGTAGCAGACATGCTGGTGGGTATCCTGGTCATGCCCGTGTCGCTCATTGCAATCCTGTACGGTAAGTGCCTTCCCTCCTAGTTTGAATATTTGCTTTTGCAGGGAGTCCCCCGAGGCTGCAGCAAGCTGCTGTGCCCGATTTTCCCTGTGCTGGTAGCGTGGGGAGCGTCAGTGTGTGCTTGGTCATGGGTCTCTGCTGAGGTTCATTCTCTGCTTTGAGCAGAGCTTGTGTTCAGGCTGCCAGGAATGACCTGGGAATAATGTCACACTGGGGGTTCTTATTGCTGGGGCCACCAAGAGCATCTGAGACAGAGAGTCAGCTTTTACCTTCTGGTTGGATTGCCTCAAAGCTGAGCTAGGACACAAAAGCTGACAGAAAAGCTGAGGAGAGTGTTCATTGTTCATGACCTGCCCAGCTCTAAGCAGGGTCAGGATCTGTCCTTGAGCTCCCACTGCTACAATCAGTGGGATTTGAGCAAAAATGTGGATCAGAAAGGAGCTTTGCACTGGAGGATTTGGCATTCAGATAAAAACCTTCACTCGTGGCATTGGTACCTCAGCTTGCCTTGTGCCTTTCAGGGGTCATTTTGCCTTTCTGTGCCTCAGTTTCCCTGTCTGCAACCTGAGAATGTGCTCTGTTTTAAAGCATCCAGGGGCCTGCCTGTATAGGTGTAAACATTTATTTCTCCCCATACTAGGGGCAGTGTGTTTGCAGTGGATGGGGCATCACTCCTGCACTCGTGTGGAGTCACTGTTAGCACTTCAAAGAAGGAAAATATCAAATACATCTAACTTTCATCTGGCCGAGACTCCAAATCCCTTTGTTCAGAGTGGTGTTAGGAGCCTCCATCCCTGGATATTTCAGAGGGGTATTTTGCTCTCCTCTGATCTCTGATCCTCATGTTTGTATGCTCATGTATCAATTTTATAATCTGTGTATTTCGTAGATAAAACTTACTAATTTTTGAAGTCTGTTTTCAGATTTTCTTAGAAAGATGTTTTAATATTGATATTTCTTGGAAACAAATAATGCTGTTTACTTACAAATTTGATTAGGAATTGGTTTACTGTCCTATAAAATAAAATGTAGGGATATTTATCTGACTTCTTCACTTGCCTAAATGAGTAAGTCTGGCAGAGATTAATTTCTAAAACACATTGATCAAGCATACATCATTCCAAAGCTTATATAACTTGTCTACAGTGAGTTAAATCAATATGTGATTTAGGTCTAGGCCTAGCTAAAGAGATCTTATGCACAAAGATCTTTTATTTTGAACTGTCAGAATAGTTCCATCTCTAAATCTTGTGTGTATTACAACATGTGTATTTTATTTTTAGCATTTTACTCCAGCTCCCTGGAGCTTGAAGGGGAGTATATAAACACTGAATTATGTGACTGACCTGCACTCGCATAAATTCTGTGTTAGCCAGTGACTCTAAAAAGGTGGATTTATGGAAGTGGTCTTCCTACATACATACTTTCAAGGTCTTTGGAAACTAATAGAAATGGATTTTCTGTTCTGCCTAGAAAATGATTACTTAAGGTAGTTTAAAGGTGTAAAGCATGCCACCCTTCTAGCAGCAAGGAAATATCACCAATTTGAAGAGGTATTGTAATTATCCCCCTTTTTTTACCAGAGAACCACTATTGACTGTAGATAGCCCAAACATTTCTTCACAGACAAACTGTACTATTTAGATTTTTTGGCAAAAATTGTAATGTTGGGACAGGCATAGAAGATTTGTGGAAATAGTTTGAGAACTGAGGAGGCTGCTGGGGCAGTGCTGGGTGCTGGACCAGAGCAGGCATATCACCTTCAGGCTTTGTGGGGGGAGGAGGAGGAAAAATTCCATTTGGGGAAAAACAAGCCTTGGAGGAATTTATGGATTAATCTGAGTAGGACCCAAGTGAAATAATTTTTTAGTAGTATTTAAGCTACAAATTGTGGAAGTAAGGCGAGGGAAAGTGTTTTTACATCAGCAGAATTCTTGTGAGAATAACAGGGGTGCATGGCCATGGACTGAGCAGGGAGAGTGTTACTGCTTGGAAACATCACAGTGAATGTTCAGTCATTTTTATTCTGTATATTTTACCTTGTTCATTCTATGCAGCCCACATAATCTTACACTGGGCTGTTTCAAAGGCTGCCATGTGCTCTACTGGGAAGCGTATGCAGCACATCTCTTCCAGATTTGTAGAAGTCACTTTTAATTTATGTAATCAGAAAGGAGCCTTAAAAAAGACATATAACAAATACCAGGGTGAAGAAATTACTTTCAAGTTTCCACATCAGCTCTCCCAACCCCAAAGATGAATTCTAGCTGACAGACTAACTCATTCCAGAGTAGGCTCCTTTCCTTACTTTTGGGCTAATAAAGTACATGAAGTAGATTTCACTTCAAGCAGAACCATAAAATTGAATAGACACCCTCCACAAATACTTCTGGTTTTCGGTGGTTTTCTAAATTAAAAGAAGAAAAAATCAAGTTGTAAGTTAATTCAAGAGTGCTATTATAATGGAAGGGACAGCAGGATGCAGCATGATGAATTTTTCACCAATTAATCAGAGCTTGGATATATGTATCAATTATTCCTTAAGTGCCTTACAGTAATCGATGAGCTGCATTTGACAACTGAGAACATTTTCCCTGCCATGCAGTTATTAAAGAACTAAAAAAATTAGTATGCTAATTAATAAGCCTGTGTTGGGGAGAGTAAATGAGAAATGTGTACAGTGTTTCATCTCAATGGAGAAATGCCTAAATACTTAAAATACTGGTATTTTTGCAAAAATACTGATATGGAATCAGGTATCTTACACATGATGGAGCTTCAGACAAGAGATTGTGGAGATTGTGTCCTCGCCTCTGAGCGCTTTAGGGACCAGCAGCAGTGGGCTTGCATTGTGTCCCGTGTTTATGAGCAAGAAAGAGGGGGCTGGTGAAGAATGCCAGAGAACCTCATCAGCTGATCTGAGTGAGGTTGCAGAGGATATTAAGCTTTCCCAGTTCTTGCAGAAGGTTCACAAGTGTGAGCCAGAGTGTGGCCAGGGAGCAGCCAGCAGACCCCTCTGTGACTCGCAGTGCAGGCTCTCTTTTCCCTTTGTGATGCTGGGGGCTGCTAAGGGATGCAGCTTTCATCAGCCCCAGCTGCCAGAGCAGATTTACACCCACCCACATTATTGTTATTATTGATAATTACCATCATTATCGTGTGGTGACAGAGATGTGCTGAGCACTTGGGCAGACTTTGAAGCTGGTTTCCCAGCAGAGAGGGAAGCAGTGCAGTTCAGCACTTTGATGTGATATTCAGGTATGTAGAAATGATCAGGCATTTTAAAGACCATATCAAGTCATGGCTTTAAATGCATCTTGACTACACCAAGTTCCAGCTGACAGTTGCATTACTTTCAGAAATTATTATTTATTCCTGTTAGTTTTAAATGCATAATGTTTCTGTTTGTATGTAGTTACCACTACATTTTATTCTTCTGCAAGGGTGAGAGTGAATGGAAACTCCTACACTGCTTGCACTATCTCTGTCATAAATTCAGACATGGGATTTTTTTTTTTTCTCTCCAATGACACCTTGTACCTGGGGTGCGTGCAGTGAAATTTATATCCATCAGGAAGTGTTAGTTTATTTTTTGACATCAGTAGGATGCATAGACTGCCACAGCAGCATTTATTCTCTTTCCAAGCCCCTAAGCTTTCTTGTAACCTCAGGTAACCTAAATAATTCTGTGAAATCTGAAAACCTACTGCATCATTATTCACCCTCTTTCCAGATTATTAGATACATAGGAAACTTTAGTTCAGATGGTCCTGCTGCTGAATTTTCTCCACATGAACAACTGCCTGTTTACCTGATGTGACAAATGGGATTAAGTTGTGACGCATCTGTGTTGCTGTTGGGAAAGAAAGCTTTGTATGATGTGCCCTGAATCCATGGAACAGCTTCTTTTCTGCTACCCAAGGTTTAAATTGTGCTTGGAGTGAGAGGAGGGGGGGAATACTAAAGAGATACTCTCTGCATCTCATTGAATATGGGTCCCTGGTTGTAAAGTATCTCGAGGCAGGTAAATGTTAACTTGCAGAATTTTTCAGAGCCAGTGAAAATGTGGCACCCTATGAGGATTCTCTGCTTGATCACATTTGGAAACAGCATTAGGAACCTACACAACTTTGGCTTGCAAAACTGATGGCTTCTGGTCAAGTGAGAGTCAAAGGCTGAAGAGCTGAAATCAGCACAAGAGCTCAGGACTCGAGAGGGCAATGATACCTGTCAAGAGGAAGGAGTGATGCTCCAAACCCTTTCTCAGAAGTGATTAAATCTATTAAACTTATATCACCCTCTTCAAAAACATTTGAGTCAGAGCTTTAATTGTCATAGTGAAAACTGGATTTGTTCCACACACATAAATTTCCTCTTAATTTCATTTTTTATTTTGTCTGAGATTATCCATACTTTATCTTGGTTTATTTTATTTTTTTTTATACTTTTAATGTTGGACAATAAAGACTGGAAGCCAGATGAGGAAAGTGTCATTACCTGAGGAGTGCAAAGCACTTTGAAGGAAAGACCACAGTGCTCCATGGTACTTTAAATTAATCTTCTCACTAGTCTTATTAAAGTAGAATTGCTTTTAAAAATTGTCAGAGCAATTTAACTTGTTGTAACCTTTTGTAATTCTTATTATTTTGATGTGTGTTTTTAGTGATGCCTTGTCTGAAAATCTCCTCGAGATTTTATATGCTTCTGTTATGGGAGATGAGAAGTAGAATTTGATATTTGCAGAATGGCACAAATATGAGATGGATACATTCATTTGGACTTTGTATATATTTTCTCTTTGCTAACTGATGGAATTTCACTTGCTCATCCATGCAGCTGCCCCATCCCCAGGACTTTCTCAACAGGCAGGCTATATACAGTTCTAGTGCAATATTCTCCATTGAGATAAATACTTCATATGAAATTAGCAAATTAACATGAATGTTGTCTATTCCTTTCCATGTCTTTCCTTTTATCTCAATTAATTTAATAGGAAAAAAAAATCTTCTAGACACTCTTCTAGAGGCATGCTGTAATTTAATAGCAGTTGTGCTAAGAACCCCAAAACCAGCTTGTTAGCCCTGATGGTGTGTTTAGGGTTGACCAGGAATGAAGAGGAAGCAGAAATGCTGTAAAACCATGGATGGAATTAAGCTGTCCACGTGGGCACAGGTACCCCATGATACAGACACGGTTCTTAAGGCAGTTTTTATTTTCAGTGAAGCAAAATGTCACCAGTAACACTTGTACTGGTTGTTCCTCTTGTCTGGGCATGTTAACTTAACTGAAGAGGCTTCCTCATCCATACCTTTCTAATCCCTGTTGAAGTTTTGTTGAAATCCTCATCAGGCTGAGTAAGAGAAAGATCCAAAACTGAGCAGCCCATAAAACTGGAGAAGGGTCATCTCCACCTCCTCCTGATGAGCTGCAGCTGTGCCACATAAAACAAGACACAGCAATGATGCTGAGGTTCTGCTCTGGGAGAGGGACATGGAAAATTTTTCTGGTCAAGCTTATATCTTGGCTTACTTTCTGATGAATTCTTCCTTTGGGGAATGGATTTTGGTGACAGGACTTGCAAGCAATAGAGTAGTCCATAAATAAATTGTATAAATTCAGGTAAGCACGTCAGAAAAGTCTCTGCTGTCTGCAAAAAGACTCTTGTCGATTTGTGGGTTTATTTTAATTATTTTAAAGGATTAAATTAATATGTATTTTTCTTTTGAACAATGTCTCAACCTAAATTTGGGTAGAGCAAGAAGAGCTACAGAGTGCACTTGGATCTTCAGGAGAGCAGTTTTTCCTCATTTCTAACACCTGCAGGTGTTAGAGCTGTCTGTCTTCTGGTAGATAAAATTATAACAGTGTTCAGCACTTGACCTGCCATCACTTCTTTGGGCAGATGGTCATATACTTATTGGCAACTGAGCTGTTTTTTGTCCTTATGCTGCACCTCTACAGACAGATTTAGAAAACTTGTCACTTTAATATAATAAGAACCGGCCCGATAAAAATTCAGATTTTAGTGAAACCTTGGCTTGCACTGTAAACTCCTCCTAAAAAATTCCATGGGGAGCTGGAAGCAAGTCTTCTGTATGGATGGTATGCATGCTCTTTTCTCTCCCTCAGACCAAATTTGTCCTTCCCTTAGCAGAGAGCTGTGCTACTGGTAAATTGGCAGTATTAGCATGGTGAGCAGGACGTGACAGCCAGAATACCTGCACAGCTGTGTGTTAGCTGGGTGACCTGGGGTTAATAACTGATTATAAAAAGTGCACATGTCCCTCCTGGCCTCTCAACAAAGCTTTGTTGTGTCTTGTCCTGCCCAGCTATGGACAGGCAGGTCATGTTCCACAGGGTGTTCTGCACTTTCCTTCTGGAAATGGATGCTTATACTTCATTAGCTGCTTTCCCCCTGTAGCTGCTGTGCTGCACTCGTGGGAGCCTGGGCTCTGTTTTGCCATGCACCCCTTGATGTCCTGCAGGAAATAAGGGGCTGGCTCTGGCCACTGCTCTGGAGGCATCCCAAGGAGCATGTCATGGCAAATGAAGCTGTTCAGAGTGCTTTTGTCTAATTGCACTTTTGATTGAGACTGTGAAATTGTATCCCTGTCTGCAGCACTTCTCCTGGGAAGCTGGAGGATGGGATTATTCTCATTGCTGGTGAGGTACTTTGCAGCATGTGGAGCCCAAATCCCCATTCTGCCAGCTTTATGGTGATCTGTTGCAAAAAATTAAAAATTTAGCCTGTAGCACAAGGATCACCAGGGTGTATCAGACTATATTTTAAGCCATAAACTACAATTTCTGTCTTGAAAAAAATGTATTTTTTAATATAATTCCCTTCTTGCAAAAATCTGGTAACTTTCACATTTATTCTTATGCTGAATGAAAATGAATTTCCAGCCCTGTAACACTGCTGAGAAGCTCAAATTCTATCCAGCACATCCAAACAGCAGAAGCCACTCCAGGGCCATGGAGCTGTGAGATCCAGTCTGCAGTTTGCTGGTGTGTGCCACGAGCTGGGCTCTCTGGAGCCCGTGGGGAAGAGGAGCTGCTTTCTGTGGTCAGCAAGAACCTTCCTCCAAGGAAAGGGCTCAGTGTGTCCATCTGAGAGTGATGCCAGCAGCTCTTCCGGAGCTCCCAGGGTGCCCCATGTCACACAGGAGCTGTTCCTACATCTTCTTGCCCATTGCTCAGGGTCATTTCCATATGGCAAGCCTTTTCTTATTTCCAGGAGGAAAGCAGAGGACCCCCTTGTCTAAGGTGTTTCTGATCTTGCTTCCTTGCTGCTGAGCTCTGGATGATGCAGCAGAGGGTTTGTGGTGCAAAGATAATTGTCACCAGAATAAATCAGTGCCAGCTTCAGAGAGAGTTTCAATGGCACCTTGCTTACTGCTGTGGGTAGGGCCTGGCAGTTTTTGCCAGGTCCTTGTGACTCATTTGAGCTCAGCTATTATCCACATTTTGGAGCATTAGTTTATAGGACTCTGAAGACCAAATTCTGCTGTCAGATAAAAAGCCAGAGCAGTTGCTATTTAATTTTTTTACCACCTGCCTCTTTCTTGTTATTTCTTCACCCTGTGCCACCTGTATATCATCCAGCTCTGACTTTGCCTGGCTTCTTGGAATAGGCAGAGATACTCTTCACTGTCTTCTCTGTATTTGCTTCTTTTGACAAGACGATCTTGTCCAGCTGCCAGCATTAGAAGAAAACATGAGAGAGCAATAAACATTCCACATTTGTAAACATGCTTTTTTTGCTCCTCCAAACCCCTTGCTGTTAAGCAACCAGCTCCTTTGCCTGCTGTGGGTTAATGAGGCTTTTATCCTGTGATCTGCCAGGGATGAGGCTCTGCCCATGGAGCTCAGGCTGCTCAGTCCAGCACAGAGGAGCAGATCACAAGCACTTCCAGCAGCCTCTCTTTCTGGTACCTTCCATCGTGAGGGCTGGTGGTGGAGAAGGTTCTGTGGCTGCTCTCTGTTGGCTGCAACAAAATTTACAGATTGCACACCCTGTGAGGCAGATTGTTGGATTTACATGGATAACACCCCTCCAGACAGGTGCAGAGGATCCCAAAGCTCCCAGGTGTGCCCTCCAGAGCAGAGTGCCCATCAGGGAATGAGGGGTCTGTGCCAGCATCCCAGCCTGGCACTGGGCAGGCCAGGTGTGTGTGAGACAGCTCTGGCAGCACTGCCACACTGGGAGCTAATCCTGCCCTGTTCCAGGAAAATGTGCTTGTGGCCCAGATTTTCACAGCTTGCCAAAAGATACTGCAGAGATTCATTGTTTGCCCCAGGGGTCTGACAGGTTCTTTTGCAGACAGAGGTTCTTGCAGAAAGGCCTGAACAAAACCAGTTATTCTAATCTGCATGGAAGCATGAGACCTTATTTCTGAAATTTAAAGTAACACATCCAGTACTTACTTTTTTTGCCCCTTATTATGGAAAAATGAAAACCAGGAGTACTACAGAGCACCTCAGATTTTATTTTCCAGATGGATTGCTCCTCTGTTTTCCTCAGTGGCAGCAGGCTGCAGGTAAATAACTGTAAGCATAGGGCACCTGGGGAATGGCTTCCTACAAAATCCACAAGGGGAGGTTCTGACTATGCTAAAGTCTGTGGGAACATTGACAGGACATGCAGAGAGGCTAGGACTTCTGCCAGAGCAATTTTCTATCTCTCTAACCTCTTTACTCTCTTCCTGCTTGGTCATGACTGCAGCTCTTGGCATGACTGCAGCAGCATCCTTCAGCTGAGATGGGTCTGAGACGTTTTGCTGCTCTCCCCTGAGTCTGAGGAAATCTCTTCTGCCCCTGCAATGCAGCTCCTCTCATGCCATTGCACTTCATTAGGTTTCAGCACCATCATCCAAAGCATGAGCCAGTTCCCTGTTAGAGCTTTATGGAATTCACAGGTGAGAGAAATGAGCTGGCATTTACCCAGGTAAGGTGACCCAGAGTTGCACAGTGGGAAACATTCAGCTCAGTGCTGAAGTGTGCTCCTCATCTGTGCAGGGTATGATCCTAACGTGTGTTTCTGTGGGCATCCAATTGCTTAATGTGGTTTGGCATGAAAAGCTTCTTGTGACTGCCTTTGCATTGGCTTGATGGGGCTGGTTTTCCCTAAGGTACTTGTGTTTTGCTTTTCCTGCTGTGAAAGGAGTGAACTCCTTTCTTCTGGGTTGACTGAGACTGCTGAGGGCTTTTTGTTAACTCCATTGGTTTTGATTAAAAACCAAAAATATTTAAAGATAAAGCAAGCAAACTCACCTTAGAAAAATATTGTGCTGAGCTACACAATTCAAATAAGAAAGTGAAATCACAAAGATCACAAGCAGAGTTTCCTGATCCCACAGGAATGCAGGACTGAAAAGAACTTTCTGACTTCTTGTGTCCTATTGTTTGCTACCAAGACACTGAGCTGCTGTAGTCATATCTTCTATTTTCCAGAGCCTCTTTCCTTCCAGCTGCCTTCTTTTGGGATGCTGAGGACAAAATATGTGTGTTTCAGTTATAGCAACAGAAAGCCAGGACAAATCTCTGAGTGACTTCTTATGAAATCAACCCCCTTAACTTTCTTGCAAGAAGCAGTTTTTAAATAGAAAATCCTAACACTTCAGTGTGAAAAAAACAGAGCCTCCATTCACCTTCGTACTTTCTGAGAGGAAAATGTGCTTTGAAACTTCCCTTCAGAAGCAGATAAACTGGGCTGCTTTCCCTTTTGAGATTTATCCAGTGCAACCTGTTCCCAGAATTTGCTCTCTTACAGCTCTGCCAGGGCTGGAGGAGCCATCATGGGGTCAGCTGTGCCCATCATTCCCACATTCTGTGAGGCTGGGCTCTGAAACAAAGCCAGGAGCTAAGTGGCAATGAGAGCAGGCTGCAGAGCAGGTCAGGTAACAAAGCCCCAGTGTGCTCCTGGTGAAGTGGGGGAGAGAATTTTTCAGCACTGCCAGCTCCGTAGCTCAACTGGAGATGTGGTGCCACCCCAAAACACACCATGGAAGCAATTCTGGGTAAGCACAAACCACATAAACTATCACCCAGGCATCTCAGGGTGTTTCTTTGGATGCTGCCTCTACAAATTTGGAGAAGAAACTGGCAGAGTCCACTTTTGCCCTGCCTGTTCCCAAGAGGTGAAGGGAAATATTAAAATACTTTAGAGGATTCCAGTGGAATAAATCTTATTATTTCAACTAGTGTTGAACATATGGCCTTATATTTTTCTAGTTTACCCACAGCTCATATGTTGCATCCAATCAGGGAGCTGTTTTTCATATTTTAGACATCAAATTGGATGGGTCTGTCTTGCTTGCTTGGTGAAATTGAGAATTGCCCAACCAAAATAAATCTTTTCTGTGCAAGAATGACTCATTAGAATAATTTTGAATGGCACTAATTTAAATGTTTTTATTTAATACAAATAAAGTTTTAGATCCAATTATAGTTTTTATTTAATCCTTTTGCTCAAAATTTTTGGAAGATGCAACAGGTTTTAAATGTCAAAGGAGTGTAAAGCCCCCAAAATCTGTAGTGTGTATAGTTACATTTCTGCTTTATAGATCTCTGTTTTACTGATTTCAATTAAAATAGAGCAGCAGTTTTAATGCCATCAGTGCAATCTTCTCATGCCCAATTTGCTTCTAGATCAGTGAAGCTAAATGTGCTTCAAAATGCAGGAACCTTTATTTACCTTTTATGACAATAGCCTGTTGGATCCAGTAGTTTTGTAAGTGCATTGCCTCATTGTAATTAACTTTTATGAGTTTAGTTGAAAAGAAATATAAACTCTCATGCTTTGTAACAAACCCGAAATCAATGCAAGATATTGGGAAAACCAGAATTGTTATGTATAAGAAGAAAGACTGTTCCAGCAGTAAATTTGGTACTTCATAAAGGCACCAGGAAGATCATGGAGATATCAAATAAAATGAAGAGAGGTTATGATTCAGCCTCATCTGAGACAAGAGCAGCACAAGCTCCAGGCACAGGATCCATGTGAGACACAGACACCCAGAGTCCTCCTTGGGTGTGTTCCATCCCCATTCTTAAAATTTTAAAATCAAGAGAAAGGATTTAACTAGAATTGCAAACATTTTTTCCAAGACTGAGTTAATTTTAGTCTGTGTTGTTGTACATACAGATTTAACTCTCTGTTCCTCATCTGGAGAAAAACCCAATTAAACCCAGTTAAAATGTTCACAGAGCCTGATGTCCCAGCAGCTCAGTGAGCAAGGGAGCTGCCTGCACCTGACTGAAAGAGCAGCAGCTCCTCTTCGTTTTTACCCTAACATTAGTTAAGTGAGAAATAAAATACTCTCCACTTAGAAGCATCGTATTTGTGTCCCAGATTTTAAGACACAGCTGTGATCATGGGTGAGCTGTGACAGAGTGCATCTCAATAGCTTCAGCCACTCTGTCCATTCTGAACATCCCATACCAGTTATTGCTTTTACTTATGTTTTCTCTTACCCACAAGTTCCTTGTTTTCCTTCCTAGAAGGTGACTGCAGCTAAATCTAGCAACATTTCCATGCACCAAATATCTGGGTTGTATTCTCTCATGCTGAGAACTTGCTCTCTTTTGCTAACCTCAGCAGAGTGAAACTGGGCTGAGGAAATATTCAGTAGAATGTGTTTCTCCACACTTGTCAAGGAGCAGCCACAATTTCCAGGAATGTTCCTATTGCAGTCTGCTGTAAAGATTAACTCATGGCTTCATTTCCTGGCTGCAGCTGCAGATAGCAGAGAACTCAAGGGAAGCCCAGAACTCCAAGGCTGGGTCAGCTGTATTTCTGTTCTCTGTCTAGATTTGACATTGAAAAGCTCTTTCATCCTTGTTCAGTCTGTGTTCTGTGTTCACAGAATCATTGAGGTTGGGGAAGACCTCTGGGATGATCAAATCAAACCATAAACCTGACACTACCAGGGGCACCACCAAACCATGTCCCTGAGCACCACATCCTCATCTCTTCTGAACTCTGACAGGAACAGTGACTCCATCACTTCCCTGGGCAGCCTTTTGCAATGCTTGACTACCCTTTCAGTGAAGAATATTTTTGTAATACGCAATCTAAGCTTCCACAGAACAACTTGAGGCCATTTCCTCTCATCACTCAGGAAATTTGCTGTTTGATGCAGGTGGATGCCTCATCTGCATTTTGCTGCTTGGTATACTTGTGTACATCCTAACATATTTTTTGCATTTACTGTACTATTTTATGGGAAGCACTGTGTGAAAAGAAGTAAGATTTCTTTTTAGTGTGTAGTAACTTTATGCGATCAATACAATAATATCATAATTTCTTGCCTTAAGGGCTTAACCTGAATGCTGGTGAAATGCCAAAAGCTGATCAATAGACTGCTGCATTTTTAGAAGAGATTAATGTTATGGGCCACCTCAGCCTTTGTGTTAAAAAATATGAGCAAAATCCCTGCCATTGGGCAGGCCAATACATCTACAGACAGCTGCTTTACACAGTATGCAAAGAAATAAGGAGAACTGAGTGAAATCTCTACCACTCCTTTGTTGTAAGACAAATATCCCAGTGTAATATATTAGTTTAAATTATGCATGTTTCCCCGATTGGGTCAATTAACTCAGAATTAACTCAACTTTTTCATTCTACTTTCTTTCCCATCCGTCACTTGAATTGATATCATTAAAATTCTACTCAGCAAATTATTATTTTACTGTCTCTAGCCAATTCGTATGACATATTCCTTGAAATTCTGGTTCTAGAATTGTCTATTATTCATTAAAATACCCTCATAAGTTAGCTCACTTCCTTGTCTTACCTAACAGTAAGAGAAAGTTCCCACTTTGTGTTATATCAGCACATGCTGGGAAACAGGCTCTATGTGATTCATCTGCCTGCATGGAAATTAAATGAAAATTACATAGATGGAAGGGGGACCACATGCCAGTTGCTCTGCCTTGCACTATTTTGCACACTACCTCATTGACAAAATACAATATTTTCATGAATGGACAATGGACAAGAGGAACTGAATGGATCCCTACTGGCTATTCTGCCAAAATGGTCATTGAAGATGCTAATGGTAAGAGGGGAATTTGTGCATGAGCCTGTCATGGAGCCTAGGCTGTGATTAAAAATACATGCTACATTGAAAATTGTGTTTCATGCATTAGTTTCAAAGACATATTCCGTTTTTCCAATCTCGTTGTTTTCTGGTTGTAACAAGTTTTCTTGTTGGAAAAGTTTGCTACTCCTGCAGGCAGTCTGATAAGCCCAGTGACAGCAGTGGGTTCAGTGAGTGAATCTCTCCTCCAAGATGCTGTCTTGCTTCCTAGATGAAAAAAGTTCAGGACTAGAAAGTTCAATGAGTAATACACAAACATGAAGTGTTCCTCTATCAGCTCTTAGGTGTGAGATTTGATGGGCAAGGCAGGGTGGTTGATAAGGCTCTGTTGATTCATGGTTGTTTTTGTTGGGTGGTTTGATTTCCATTTCTGTTGACATATTGGTGGGAGCCTCAGCTCTCCAGCAGCGCTGGAGTTATCGGGACAGACCAGTTGTTATTCTGACCAATACCTCTCCACTTTCTGATGTATAATTTGTTTTGCAATGTGTTTATTTTTGGTAAGATTTGGGTGGTTTGCTTGTTTTTATAAATGTCTATTTCCATCCTCAATCAGAGGCAGCAGCTGTATGGAAAGGTCTTGGTGTTGCTGAGATATGGAAATTGTATGACAGGCTTTTACCGTCCCTATTTGGCACCCACTGGGATGCAGAAGACTGTAAATGCGTGTCTGACACCCATGAATATTGATGGCTGGTTCTGGGAGGCAGCAGGGCTCTGCCCTTCTGCCTGTGCATTTGTTCTGAATGGGAATTACTTCTCGCTCCACTATTTAAATTTTGGATTTGTTGGGTAAAATTTGGAATTTTCTGTTTGGACTTTTGTTGATTTCTTCTGATCAGTCAATTTGAAATTAGCAGAAAGGGAGATTGAATTTTAACACAGCAGAAGCCAGGAGCAGTGAGTCTACTTTCCTGTTCAAATCTAGCTGGCTGTGCCCATCCAAGATGCCCAGCAGCAGAACAAGATTAATTGATTGATAGAACACAGCAAGTGGATGTGGACAAGCATGAATACAGGAAAAACTGCTTTCAAGATGAACTCCTTTAAATATACCTTTTACACCCTACTTTATCTGCTTTCCATAATGATTTTTCCAAGATTTTCTATTCCATTTTGGGATAGGTGCCTGTGGTTGCAGCTTGGAAGTAGCTGATTATACACAGCACTCATTCATTTGCAGTTGTGAAACTTTAGACAACAATTAGAATTTTAGAATCATAGAATATCTTGTGAGTTGTCAAGGATGACTGTGTCCAACTCCTGGCCTTGCATGGGAAACCCCAAAAATCCCACCACGTGCCTGAGAGCATTGTCCAAACTCTCCTTGAGCTCTCTCAGGCTTGGGGTTGTATTTACTTGCCTGGGCAGCCCCTTCCAGTGCCCAAACACCCTCAGAGTGAAGACTTTTCTCCAAATATCCAATCTAACCCTGCCCTGACCTGGCTTTGGGCCATTTTCTTGGTCCTTCACTGGTCACCAGAGAAGAAATCAGTGTCTGGCCCCCTCCTCCCCTCATGGGGAAGCTGCAGACCTCAGTGAGGTCTGTCCTCAGTCTCCTCTTCTTGTGGCACCCAAAACTGTCCCCAGCACTCATGGTGAGGCCACCCCAATGAGAGCAGAGTGGGACAATCCCCTCTCTTGACTGGCTGGTGATGCTGTGCCTGATGAACAGCACCTACTTTATTATGTTTTGCTAGATTATTATGTTAACACATTATTTTATTATTGTAGTTATCACTGGGTTTGATTTGTAATCAAGTGCAAGATTACACTGTAATAATAGTATAACCATGATAATAAAATAATGTTGCACTTGATTACAAAGCAAAAACAAGCCCATCAAACCCCCAATGGTATAACTTAACTAAATAAAATTTCTTTAGCTTCCTTTACCACCTCATGAGACCACTATAATTTTCTGGGTAATAGTATTCTTCCTAATATATCAGTACGCCCATGCTTCATTTATCCATGTTAAATTAAACTTCTACTTCATGTTAATGGAACTTACAATAGGCCTACAATTTCTGCAAAACTCAGAGGAGTACAACTGTACCTGGAGGGTGTTCACTTGTTAAGTTTCACGTTCTCTGATATTACCTACCAGGAATAGGGTCCACATGCCAAAACATTGTTATGGGAAATGGGATCACTTGTCCTGAACTGTAGTTTTCTACAGAGACTTCTCAGGATTCAAAACTGGGCATTTGCATCATTTGTCAGAGACAGAAGGTCAGGCAGGACTGATGTTGCTGCCTGTTTGTTTTCTTTTTGGCTGAGAAGTGTCACCTGAGTTTCAGGATGTGAGGATGGAGGAGCATGTGTTAGCTCAGTCTGAAGTGTTTCTAAACCTTTGGATCTGTAAAAAAAGCTGTGTTGAGTTGACTCTTATGTGTCCTCATCCAACAGTTTTACAATTGGGCATTTTATAGGCTGCAAGCACTGCAGTAGGAAAATACCAAAATTAAATCACATTCTAACTTCAAGTCTTTTATAGTGGACTCAGAGA
Source organism: Sialia sialis (assembly GCA_009812075.1). NCBI lineage: Eukaryota > Metazoa > Chordata > Aves > Passeriformes > Turdidae > Sialia > Sialia sialis. The sequence goes on from VRYO01000570.1 coordinate 4,025,960, forward strand.
AGTGAGCAGTTTTAATTATTAACAGGTTGTGCACAAAATGCTTACAATAATGGAAATCCTTAACATCATATTGTGTGCTTTTATGGGTTGGATTGTGACATTAAATTGCAAATCTGTTGCTTGGAGTAAAGGGATGATTTAAAATCACGTTTCATTAATTAGGCTGGTTGGGGTGTAACAGCTCTTCTTGGAGGACATGCAGTGAGCAGGGCTGCAGGAGCCCTGTTCTAGACAAGATAAACCCTCCAGCTTCATTCACAGCCAGCCTTCCCAGATCCCTGCTTTCCCTGGGTTGCTTTGGGTGCTTGGATGCTTGTGACAGGATGACCTGCCCTGTTCACAGCAAGAGGGCTTGGGACAAGCCAGCTCTCTCTGAGCATCATATCCAGGTGGAAGGTTGATTCGCAGCTAGTGTGAATGGAAAATCCTCCAGGAGGGCCAGCAGCTGAGCCCTCTCTCATCTGTAGCATCTCATCTCATCTCATCTGGCTGCTCCTGGGCTGGAGATGGAGTTATCCTGCAGGCTTTGACAGGGAAAGCACTGACACGTGCCAAGGTGAAGGCTGCAGGCATTCTTCCCTCCAAGGCTTGATGCAGAGACATCCCAGACCATGACTCTCTCCACCCTCCCCACAAGGAGTAGGATTAAACACGAGCCTTTAATGTTGGTACTTTTTGCTGCCACAGAAGTGGGGTGGTTGCAGCAGGGGCTCTCTGCTCACACACCCGTGTCTGTGGGGGTCTGGGCTGTCTAGGAAAGCCTGCTGTGCTGCTGAGAGAAATGGGCTCCCTGTCAGGCTTATCAGCCAATAAAGCTTCCAGACCTAGTCTTCCTGTGGAAAATTATTTCTCAGGCCTGTGAAAGGAGCCTCCAGGGTTTCCATAGTGGGACAAAATGAAGAAACATTGAAGAATAATGGGAAAACAGGAAGAAGTGGAGAACGACTGCTAGGTAACTGATGTTAACTTCAGACTTTGAAACATTGTGCTGGAAGATGAAGGCTAATGGAATAATAATATTTTTCAAGTATTGTTCAGGATTTGAGAAGAGATCAAGTAATTAAATAACTCGGTCTATTTTAACTTGTTTTCTTCCTCTAATTTCTACTCTTATTCTTCAGTCAAAAGACAGTTATCAGCAAAATTCCCTAAGTTTTTGTCTGGGTCACACCACACATGAAGAATCCTAGCGAGTAACTGCATTTCTAGATGCAAACTGGGGGTATTTTGCACACTTGCATGGTTCAGCAGGTTATTCCTACAGAATATAGACCTGACTAGAAATACATGCATTCTTTTGGTTGCTGTTGGAGTTCTTTAATTAAATGTCTATCTCTTGTTTACATACAGGGTGAATTGTCCTCCATTCCTGTTTCAGGGAGTGACCATGATTCTTCACTGTGCTGCCTTTTAATTGGGGCAGGCTGCACATGCACAGATTTCTATGCTGAGCTGGTACATGGTGATCAACAAACACCTAGAGAAGTGACACTAGCTCACATGCACACACACTTTCTTGGGATTGCTGCACATGGAACAGTGCTCATTAGCAAATTACTCCCTTCAGAGAGCCCCTGAAGGTGCTGTTTCCAGTGTGCTGAGCTCCATCCTGACGTTTCTGCTGTAATGAAAAGTGTGTCTGTTCTCGGTCAGGAGAGGGCACAGGGGCAGAAATGCACTTTGCAAGTGGGAGGAGTGCACCTAAGGTACGCAGAGAAAGCAGGCCAGTAGATGGCACTAAGGATGAGGACCAGAATTTCTAGGCTTTTTAGCGATCCCCAAATACAGTAATTTCATGATTATAAGTGGCACCTTTTTCATTGAAGAATCCAGCCTACACCAGTAGTGCAGCTAATCATCAGGTGCGGCTTATTTATGGACAAATCCCAGTGAAATGCCAACCTGGAACTGAGAGCCAGCTGGGGAGGGCACCTGGGGCTGCCTTTAAAGGCTTCGCTGGTCTATGAAAACTGTTTGCAACTTGAGCACCTGACACCAAACCCCATGCTGGCGCAATTCTGTTACTAATTTGTTACTTTGTTACACATGGATCCTCGCTTTAAAAAAAAAAAGCGGCTTATATTCAGGTGCGGCTTATATATGGACAAATCCTGTGCTCTACCCGGCTACCCGGATGTGTGGCTTATAATCATGTGCAGCTTATAATTGTGAAATTACTGTACTTGCTTTTAGCAGTGGCTGCTGTGGAGCACTCTCACACTGCCATTATTATCACGTAGAATCAGAGATGTTCATCGCCTTGGAGGAAGCTAAATGGGGAATGTGTTTTGCTAGTCCTGAGAAATATCAAGAATGAAAATTATTAGCATGACCAAAATATGGCTTCTTTCCTTTGGTTGAAGTGTTTTCTGGCCAGTATCAGTCTCACCAACTGCTTGTACTGGCTTTTGACCTCATCAGACAACAAACTGTGCCTCACACTGGCATGAAGTGCAGCCAGAGCATTAACCCACTAATGGGAAAGCTGATTCACTGAACTCCTCCAATATCCCTAAATTCCCCAAAGCTGTTGAGTGTTGGCACAGGACTGGTGTAAGTGCAGGGCTGCACTGAATAGAGGCCAAAACAAGAATCACATCCTGGGCACATCAAGTAGCCTGCAGCAAGAGGGAGGCAAAATCACGGACACTTTTCAAACAGCAGACCTCACATCATGCTCTATATCCCAAGCCATAGGAAAAAAAATACTGAATGGACATTCCAGGTGTAGCAGACCAAACATCTGCATCTGTATGCCCAAAACCAGAGCATGGTTTACAGTGACTATGCAAATTCTTATCAAATTTGTCATCTTCCTGGAAGAGTTAGTAAAAATGTTGGCTGGTTAAGATGACAGATCTGTGTTCTCTGAATAAGGAACCCTTTATATCCAAAGAACACTTTATCTCTTACGGATGTCAGGTATTTTACCATGATTTGGAGGCCAATTTGTCCAGCTGCATTGTCAGAAGGGAGCCCGAGCTGAGAAAGAGGATTAATCCCTTGTGGGCTCCCAGGCAACTGTCAGCAGAGCACAGACATCTGAATTGCTGAAATAAAACCAAATAACTAAAAAAAAAATTCCACTTTATGGTTTTGTGTCCTCTCACTGGCCCTAGAGTCAGTCCTAGGATCAAGGCAGAGTCTAAACTTGATTTGTCATTAGGAACTCTGAGTTTAAGCAGATGGCTTCTGCTCAGCAGTCAGCTGTAATTGAATAATGCCACGTTCATTTTCAGTTCTGAATTTCAGTTTCCTCCAATCTGTAGGCTTTGGCTTTGGCAGATATTTCTTGTGATAATGGATCTTCCTCAATTTCATCATAACTGGGGAAAAACCACCTGTTGCTGACACGTGTTTGTGCACTTTGTTAGGAGACAAATTATTTGAAAGTATTTCTATTCTCATGTTCAGAAGGTATTTGTGACATCTATGTTTGCTTGTGGGCTTACTTTCCAGGGTGGTGTTCATTCAGCTGTTGCTTTATGAGTTGTTTAAATATCAGGTGAAGGCTGATCTGTGACCTGCATGAAGGAAATTGAAGGAGGGGATGCTGTCCTGATGCTGTGCTGCCACACAGAAATGAGTAAATAGAAAATGTTTACTGCTATGAATATTTTATTAGACAGTGGTTTCATTTAGATAAATTATTATGAAGAACATGTAGCTCAGAAGTGTGTGAAGAGATCATAGCTCTCTTGGAGTTAAAATGCTGGAAGGAGCCCTTTATATGAACTTGCTGAAACAATTCAATTAATTGTATCATTGCACCATTAACTGTCCCTATCACTCAATGCAAAAATTCCAGATGCAACTACAGATGCTTAAACTGCAAGCAGAGAACAGCATGAGCCTAGAAATTTATCTTCTGGCTTCAAACATAATTTTAGTCTCCGCCAATAAATGGAAAAATAAATATAACACATGGATTTACGGAATGACAAATCATACCAGAATAATTTTATATTTCCATAAGAGAAGAGATTCTGACATTGGGATATAAACAAAATTCACTAGGTTTGCTTCTTAGAAAACATCCCATTTTATTAACAGATTTGTTTTAAGTATAGTGTGTGGAAAGCTGGTTCCTTGCATTTAAAATATTACTTACATGATATTCAAGCAACCTTTCCCTAGCTCAGATAATTATATCTGTTCTAGCTTTAATTTTCCTTCATTCTTGTACATCCTGTCAAGACTGCAAGTCATTGCAATACTGGATAGAAAGGAAAATCTAACAGTTAGTTAAAATTCTTATAACAGCATAGTGAGTACAATTGTTTAATTTGCAATAAAATACAGTCACATCAATTAGTTGCTGTAACTTGTGAGACAAGAACCAAAATATCTTTGGAGGCACATTCAGCTTCTCTGGAGTTTCCCTCAGTAGCGAGGGTTGTCCAAAGGAGACCACGCCACTCCCTGCCCAAGGGCTGCTTGTGCCATTTTGACAGCTTCAGGAGTTGGAAAACAAAAAGCTCCAAGGAAAACTGAAGCTCAGGAACAGTGTCACAGCCCAGCTGGATGTGGTCAGTGGCACAGATCCAAATAAATCCTTAGTATGGTGTTGCACTATGGCAAAGCAGGTCTACTCGCAGATGTTCAAGTCAGGTGTAGGATGTCAGCAGAGATCACTTCCAATGCTGTGCCTGGACAAAGGGTCAGCTGCTTTTCTTCCTTGGTGGTCTCCCCCATTCCCTTGGTCATCACATCACCTGAGAACACATCACAACCTGTTGGGATGCTCAAGCCTTTTGGAACTTGAAGCACAGAAGAACACAGTCCTTCTCCTAAAAGTCACCATCATTCTCTGTGTGTAGATTATGTCCTTGTGCTTGGCTGTGGTAGAACATATGATATTTAAGGGATCCAGATAGCCTTAGGACAGCCTTCCTTCCCTCTAGAAAATACAGACTAGAAACTTAAAGGTAAATATAATTTCTCATCTAACATGGTGCCCAGCAGTTCAGTATATTGGAAAAACATTAAATTCCACTCTATTGATGATAAAATCAAAAGGATTGGAAGTGCTGTCCTTGAGATCAGCTGTTTCTTTGGCCAGGAGGCTGCATATCCCTGAGCCCCTCTGTGGACATGCTGGTAAACACTGATGAATGTGGGAGATCAAATAAGACATTCTGTACTTGGACATGATGGAGATTTTCAGCACCCTCGGGTGTGTGACTCTCAGAGTGATATGGATGTGTCTGAGTCATTTGTCTATGTAAATCTGAGGAAAACAAACTAGCAGAGGAGAGATAACGTAGCTTTACACTTCCTGAAGTGGTGTTTCAGACTTGGAAATGCTTTACTTCCTAGATAAAAGACAGAGAAGAGAATAATTTTAATTCTTTCATTCCCTTGGGAATAATGCAATGCAATAATGTTAAAACTGTATGTAATTGCTTTCTATTTTTGTAAAGCCTGTGGCAGATATGAAACTTTAAAGTGAATACTGGAAATTCTGGTTTGTACAAAACTCTTCATTTACATCAATGGTGCAGTGGGGGTAAAAAGCAGTGGGAAAGTGTAGACTTTATTTTATGAACCACAACAGTGGGTTTCCCTGGAATGTATGAAAGAATCTTCAAAAGCAGCAAAGCCCATCAGAGTGTGACAGATTTGGGGTGTATCCTGGGTTGCATTGTCTGCTGCTGCTCCTGGTCACAGCAAAGAAAGCCAAGTGAGCACTGTCAATGCATAGGGCACTCTGCTCATTTTGGAATTCCCAGGAATTATCTGAGGCATCTCCTGGGTCTTTGCTGCTGACCTTTCCATGAGTCAGAGCACTACCAGGGCAGTGGGTCAGGGTGTGACCTGAACCTGATCCACAGGATGATCCAAAGGTGCTTCAAGCACTGGTGTTGCCATTTTAACTGCTGGGAGATTGTGCTTTGTACTGGGATTTATTAGAACTCCTACCTTTTATTAATTCAATTAATTAAAGTAGTTAAAAGTGAATTGTAAATACAGTAAATATCAGGAGCCTAAAATGAGAAATGTTACACATATTTAAGTTTTTAGCCAACTCAATGCAAAATGTTAAAAGAGGTTTTTGAACACACAGGCACCTTTAGTATTTATTTTGTACCTGTTAGCTCTGTTTCTTTTATAGAAATGATACATATAGTGTGCATATATGTATATATATGTCAAATGACATAATGAGACAAAATAGACCTTTTTTCTTCCTGTCATTTTGAAGGATGTTTTTTACCAACTTTTATCCATCCCAATAGATACAAGCCACTGGCTAAACAAAACAAATGTGTACAGAAACCTTTCCCAAATTCCTGTTCATTGCTGTGACTTTCTCACTAAAAACTCTTGAAGATACAGAGATGAATTTTACATAATTCTATACTTTATTGTTGTGTAAGCAGGTTTTTTGTTGCTATTATTCCATATTTGTCCTAGGTATTGTACTAGAGCTTCCCAGGAGATATCCTGGAGCATATTGCATTGTAGAATTAATGAACATGTACAAGAAACAGACTTTTTCTTTTTTTTGTTTTAATTTTTTTCTGTGCAATTATTTTCGTACAATCTGAAGTACAGTAATTTCGTACTGATAAGCCACACCTATTTCACTGAAGAATTGAGCCGATCCCGGAACTGTGGCTAATCATCAGGTGCGGCTTATTTATGGACAAATTCCAGCAAAATGCTAACCCGGAAGTGCGAGCCAGCTGGGGAGGGAGCTGCTGTGGAGCCGCTTCGGGTGGGCGGTGAGCTGGAGCCACTGGCGAGAGGGCAGAGAGCTGCAGCCGGCTTCGCGCGGCCAGCCCACCTTCGCCGCCTTGGTGCAGCCAGCCCGCTGAGCTGGCTTCGCTGCCTTTGCACAGCTGGCCCACTGAGCCGCCACCGGCTTCGCGCAGCTTCACCCGCGAGCTGCCGCTTTTGAGTGGGGCGGGGAGCCGCTGCCACTGCTGAGCAGGCGGGGAGCCACGACAGCCAGCACCGGGGGTGGGAGTGCTGGGGCCCACGGCATGGGGAGGGCACCTGGGGCTGCGTTTAAAGGCTTCGCTGGTCTGTGAAAACTGTTTGCAAATTGAGCACCTGACACCAAACCCTGTGCTCACTATTCTTTTACTAACTCGTTACTTTGTTGCACATGGATCTTCACTTAAAAAAAAAAAAGTGCGGCTTATTACCCAGTGCAGCTTATTTATGGACAAATTCCATGGTCTTCTGGCTACCTGGAAGTGCGGTTTATAACCAGGTGTGGCTTATGAGTGTGAAATTACTGTAATTCTATTTTACCATTTGACATACTTAATTTTGCTTCCATTTGCTCTATTTTGGATCATTCAGTCACTTCCTTCTACATTAACTGGTAATTCTGATTCTCATGCACTGAACAGTACAATTCCCATTACAAAGCTCAGCAACATTTTTTACCCATGTGCATAAAGAATCTGACAAAAGTGACTCAGTTTCATAGCTGCCATCTTTCTCGATGGAAAACACAAAAGTTGTAAGGAACTCTTATCTGACAGCAAATTAATTACACACAGAGATGGTCTGTGACTTTGCCAAAATGCTTTTGAGTTTCTTTATTTTTCTGCCAACAGTTTGTGCTCATCTCAGCTGTTCAGTGACACACAGGAACTGTGGTTTGCTTTTTCATCCTGGGACAGGAGATGAAATCCCACCTGGAGACCATAACTCCTGTTAGTGTTTGTCCCATGGGTCCTGGGAGGAACCACATCAACCACAGATGCCATGAGATGCCATTCAGTCCTAGAGGCTGAAGCAATATTCTGCAGAAGTTTCCTTCCTGCAAGGATTTTTTTACATGCTGGTTTTATTCTGACCAGAGCCAGAAGCTAACACTGATCTCAAATATCACTGCAATAGTCTTCTATGCACTTTTCTCTGTGAATTTGGCCAGTGTAAACTTCTACCACCCACAAAATATCTGGAGGCAAAAAAAAATCTGTGGTTTGATTACATGCTGGGTAAAGAAATACCAACTTTTGTTCTGATCTGCTGCATTCATCTAATTCCCTTCAGCACTCTCTTATCTGATCTACTGCCATCATTAAATATATGATTTTAAGGGTTCAGATTAATGCAAGGTACAAAAATCAGTGTTTCTCACAAAAGAATTTGTTTTTTTGCTTACACTGGTGTTTAGCAGTGTTTCATTCTTGGAGCCAAATTTGGACTGAGATGAATGTTTTCCACTGGAAATGCAATTACTACATCTTAGAGGTGCTGGGGTCCAAGAATTCATTTCACTCAGTCATCTGCTCTTCTAAATATAGGGTAATTGCTATTCTTTGGAAATGAAATAAGAGAAAAAGGAACAAATTAGAGAAATGTTACCCTCTGTAATTAGAGTGTTTCTGAGGATAAAATTGTTTTAAAGGTATAACACCATTAGCAGATTTTTTTTTAAATCCTTATTTGCATCTTGGCACAGTCACAGGGCACGTTTCCTATGTTTTGTACATTTATTCAAAACAGAATTAGAATAAAGCTGTTTTTCTTTTTTTACAAATTACTGGCTTTGTAGGCTGTGTAGGTGTTTTTCAAAGGCACGCACCATGCCTACTTAAAAATAATTACATTTTGAGGTAGAATATATTTTATGCCCTTCTTATTGAGCTATAGTGATGTGTTACAAGCTGCCATTCTACAAATTTCCAGAGTGACATTTTGCTATTGCAGATCATTTTAGGAAACTTCCTGAGAAAGTAAAATGTCTACTTGCACAACAGGCTGTTCAGCTAGAAGTGCAATGGAGTGCCCTGGGACAGGAAAGACTGTCAGGATTTGGCATTAGGAGAACTCTCATCTCACCTTTATCTTCCAGAACATCCTGACAGTTTGCCTGGGCAGTATTTGTGGGCAGCATGGTTGGATGTGTTGGTGTCTGTGGTTCCTGCAGTGCCAGGGCTGGCAGCAGCTGATGTCTCCTCTCCACACCTTTCGCTGCTGGTTGATTTTAGTTGTGATGCTGTGCTAGTTCCATAGCAGAAGTTGTTCCGGGGGGAATCAGTCACTGAAGTGTTTGGATAGCTTGAAGGAAGAAGTAAGAGAGGTTATTCATCACTCCATAATGCTGAAAAGGTGGTTGCTGTAGAAACCTCTTCCAGGTCTGGCAAATGTCAGGCGTCAGGCTGTACAGCACCATGGATCAGGCTGGGGAGGCTCCCACGCACAGGAAGCCTGGAGGCTGCCTGTCTTTTTCTGGAGACTCCGAGGGTTTCCTGGCCATCTGCATGATGTGGGGAGTAGCCATCAGTGTCACTGTTCCCCTCTGCAGAGGCTGCTGCACAGTCATGACCATGCTGCACAGGCTCCCAGGGACTGCTTCCTCCATTGGGGCATGCCTCAGGACCTTTGTGCTCTGGTTCATCTCAGCCTACAGCACAAAGCTGGCTCTGGCAACTCAGAGGAGAAGTGGTGAGGGATAAAGTGTGCTGGATGTGTTTTAGTGTGGGTCGGCAGTGAAAGCCTGGGGCTATACAGGGGGCACAGCTACCACTTGTAGGATTTCTGACTTGTGCTTTCCCAGAGCATTCACTGAGGCGTTGTTAAACACCAAGGTGCGCTTAGCTGCAGCTCTGAGCTCAATTGCAGGTTGATGGCAATGATGTCCTCAGCTATTGCAAAGTGTGAAGGTGAGCAGGAGGCAGAGAATTTGATCATAGTGTTACAAAGGGGCTGAGTCATATTTAATCAAGCTCGATTCATTTCTACAGCAGAGGTGTCTCTTAAAGTAAAGATGCTCCAGCCACAAAGTGCTTCACTCAGTTCCCTTTGACAGGGACCTCTTAAATGCGTGCTGCTGTGGATTTCAGTTCACTCACAGTCCATTTAATAGATGTGGTACAAACTCCCTGAAATGAGCGGCTTATCTCTCCCCAGGGCTGTGTGGGTTTGGTGAGTACTTAGCACTTCGTCTGCTTGTTTCCCACTGGTAAAATGAGCTAACGTGTCCATCTCATTCTGCTGTGCTCTTTGAAAGGTTCCTGGGCTTCTCTGGGACGTTTCATAATAATTTACTCTGTTCAGTTAATCTCAGATTTCTGCATGAAGATATCCTGGGTCTCTCTTGGCTGGGTAATTTGTTTCAAACTATGATTTCTGAAACTAATGTTTCATCCTTTCCATTTGAGATCAGTAGGATGGAGCTGCACCATTCTTAATATAATATTGATTCTGCAGAGTGATGATTCTGATCCTTGGGGTAAACCTCAAGATTGCTTTAGATACCCATGTTCTGAATGAAGACACAAGAATATCTCATTATTCAACTATTATGAAGTCTCTCGTTTTCAGCTGCTTTAGATACTCTTGATTTGTTTTGATAAGAAACCCAGAGCCTGGCAGAATGTGTTATTGATCTCACACAATCCATTTTGGATGTTGATGTGGGGAGTACCATTCACAAATAATTTTTCTCTGAGCTTTAATTTAAATATCAGCAGTCCTTGAGCATCTTTCTGGGTCACTTTTATTCTCAAGCTGTACTTCAGCACTGAGTAAACAGTTTAATAGGTGCAGGCACCCAAATGAGCGGCATGCCAGCTGCTGTCAGATGTGGCTATTGAGTCTGTTCTGTTTGCTAACATAATTTCTGTAAAGAATAACACCCCACTCTGTCTATCCTCAAAACAGTTTTTTGAATTTCAGCCACTCAATCCCGGTAGCTCTGTAAGGAAGCAAGTATTCCTTTGATATCTGGGCACACTGCCTGGGGAGAAAAGGTGAAGTAGTGTTATTTAGCTATGTGTTAGACTGTGCACAAAAACTGTCTGCTACTTTTCTCCTCAGCAGACAGAAAGTGAGAAGGATGTGTCAAGGGAAGTTTAGAAAGGATCTGACCAAAGTTAATGCCACAAAGTGCCTTGCAATCTGTGAAAACAATGTGATGAGCAAGTTATAAAGGAATGTAATATTTGGTTTTGTAAAGATATGGAAGAAAGGTTAAGAGTGGGGAACAGTACTAAAATGGTGACATGCAGGCACTGCTCTTTACTTACTGGTCACAGAAACCAGATGTGTGGGAACTGGCTGTGAGTTTATGGAATGTCCAGAGCCAGGAACTGCCCACAGAGAAGTCCTATGAGAGGTTTCTTACCCACTCCTCATGCACATTCCCCTTACAGATGTCACAGAGCTCAAACATCCCAATGGTTTCTCAGAAATGGTAGCCTAGCTTCCCAAATTATTTCCTTTCCTTTTTTTCCTTTCATTTCTTTTCTCTCTATGTTTCAGATTATGCTTGGCCTTTGCCTAAACAGTTGTGCCCTATATGGATTTCCCTAGATGTGCTCTTTTCAACTGCATCTATCATGCATCTCTGTGCCATCTCTCTTGATCGGTACGTAGCAATTCGCAATCCCATTGAGCACAGCCGCTTCAATTCCCGCACCAAGGCCATTATGAAAATTGCTGCAGTTTGGACCATATCCATAGGTAAGCAACGTGGCTCACGGTCTTGACTGTGTCTGAATGAATAATAGTGTTACTCCAATTTTCATTTAGGATATTTTTTTTTAAGAGGATGCTCAAATTAATTTACCTGGCCTGCATGCCTGAGCGGAATGACTGGAAATGGAAGCCTTTCTTTGCAGCTGGTTAGGGAGCAGGGTGAGCAGTCATTTTTCAGAGCCCCAGCCCACTCCATGGCAGAGCACTGCTGCTGTGTCCCTGTCAATATGCCGATAGCAGCAATAACAGGACAAGTGGTGCTGTAAAACTGCAGTGTAAACAAAGCAGAGAGCAGCATTAGCAGAGCTGGGCCAGCACAAACTGCACGGCTGCTCCGCGGCCACTGCAGCTCAACTCTCTCCGGTCCTGCTAATGGTTTAAGTGGAGCAGCACAGAGCTCTATCACAGGCTCTCAGAGAAGGATTTACTGCTGCTGCTCTGGCTTTATAGCCTGTACACCCCTGCCACAGCTGGATTGCTGCTAGTACTGAGCTAGCAAGTTTGGAGTTTTAGTAAATGAGGAGTAGGCATAACAGAAGGCATGTTTGTATTACTTTGATAAAGCACAATAAATAAAGCTGCAGTAAAATAGGGAAAAAACCCACAAAATGATAGCAAGATGACTCTGGAATAGTGAGAATTATGTGAAGAAATTTTTTTTGCAAAACTCTTTAAATGTTCTTTGAAAAGAGACAAGTGAGGCAGGGGCAGAATTGTATGACCACTTCCATCTGCTGTATTGCCTTTTGTGCTTGATTAAATTGCAGTCTTACAGAGATTTAACATTTAATTTTTATTTTATAAAGTGGTTTTTGCTTTCAGTGCTGTACTGCAAGGAGAAGCATGTTCCAGGTATTTTAATTTCACTTGAGTTTTTGCCTGCTTTAGAAGTGGAATATAATTCTGGATGTCTGGGTGCTACAGGGACAGATTTTGAAGAAGCTTGCCTTGGGGAAAGGCTATGGGAAAACACAAAAAAAGGGCAAGCATAATTTCTCTCCTCATTAATATAAGAATATAAGAATATCTATTAGAAGCAAATTTCATGTGTCACAGGCCTGCTACATTTCCATAGGTGATATAATCCACAGTGAAACTGGACTGGGTTTAATCAATTCATTCAAGATTTTTTAAAATTATTATTGTTATTATTTTAAATTGTCTATGCTCTCTATTTGACATGGGAAAGAAAGCTGCTGAATTCAGTACATAAGCAGTCACATGAGGACAAATTCATGTGGGTTTGATCTGCACAGGCAGCTCAGAATCAAAACAGAATTTGTGCCCCATGCTGCACTGGAATGCAGAGGGAGAACTGACAGACACCCTAGCTGAGATATATAAATCACACTGCAAAACCTGGGCAATAAAACTGTTCTGCTTCCATTTTTGGAGCTAACTTGCAGATTTCTGACTATGCTGCCTTAGATGTTGCAGACATATCCTTAGAAGTTTTGGCTAGAGGTGAAGGTGGCTCTCTGCACTAGTGCCTTGGGGACCAAGTTGTGATTTGGACTCTGGGTCCAAGGGATAAAGTACAGTAATTTCACGATTATAAGCCGCACCTTTTTCATTGAAGAATCCAGCCTACCCCAGCAGTGCGGCTAATCATCAGGTGCGGCTTATTTATGGACAAATCCCAGCGAAATGCCAACCCGGAAGTGAGAGCCGGCTGGGGAGGGCGCCTGGGGCTGCCTTTAAAGGCTTGGCTGGTCTATGAAAACTGTTTGCAACTTGAGCACCTGACACCAAACCCAGCTGGCAGTGATTCTGTTACTAATTTGTTACTTTGTTACACATGGATCCTCACTTTTAAAAAAAAAAAAGTGCGGCTTATATTCAGGTGCGGCTTATATATGGACAAATCCCGTGCTCTACCCGACTACCTGGATGTGCGCCTTATAATCAGGTGTGGCTTATAATTGTGAAATTACTGTACTTACTTCATGCATGGTTCACTTATTCAGCAGACTGGTAAGAAAATCTGGTGCCTGACCCAACAGGTGTAAAGACACAGCCTGTCTCTTCATGGAGCTGTTCGGTGAGGATTGGGCTCCTCATGACCATGGAAATAGGGCACATTGTGACCTCTCCTGTACCCCAAGGAAAAAGGTACCCAAGCCAGACCAGGTGAGGTGACTCTGCTGCCTTACAGGGCCATCACCTCACCCCTACCCAGCTTCCCCAGGAGATGTTTAACCAGTCTGCATTTATGATAGGGTATGAAACGGGTGAAATGAAGCTTACAAGACATAGCTTGGAAAGGAGATGGAACAGCACTTTTGCACAAGGCACATGGTTTGTCAGCCCTTCATGAGGCAATGAGTGTTGCAGCTGTTCCCCAGCATCCCAAAGTCTTTAGGAAGAAGCTGTGAGCAGTTGCTCTGTGGGATGTGTGCAGTGCACAGTGCTTTGGGGACTGTCCTGAGCAGCACTTCCCAGGCTGAAGGGACACAGGGTGCAGCTGTACTTGTGTGCCCTCCTGTGTAAGGATCACAGCTGGGATGGTGTGCAGTATGTTTGGACTTTGTTTATATTCTGTTTGTTCCCTTTGATGCAGCTACTGCTGGCCCAGGAGAGTCTTTGCTTGCATTCCTTTTTTTGAAGATACAGGCAGAATCAATACTCCCCAGACAGTCTGTTCAGGACACTGAAATGCTCTTGGATTTCCACCCTCCCCAGTACATATGATGGGGCTTTCTCTTTTACTTAGGCTTTCTGCAGTGTGTTATGTTAAATGGAGAAAGAAAAAGTACTCAGTATGTATCTGGCTCATTTTAGCATAACTATTTGTGCTTCATAAATGAATTTAGAAATGTGGCTGGCACAGGACTGAACTGAGCGTGGAATGAAAGAGAACTCACTTAAAATGTATTGTTGCTGTTTTCCAGCTTTAAGCTACCTTACCTGTCACTTGGAAAGGCCTGGTGAAATCCTGTGCTAATTTCAAGAGGATGAAATAGGTTAAATTAATTCATCTGCACTTTGGTGTTAGGTAACACAAAAGAATTTGTGCATTTCTGTTTGTGATAATATATTACATTCAAAGCAACCCTTAAGTGCAGGCTGGTCAGTTTGCAGTTCCTAAATCCTGCTTCAGACTTTTAAATGTATTCCATGCAAAGAATCCTGAATTCAGTTTCTGAATCAGAATTCAGAATAAGAAGTAAAAAGGATGTAATTTATCTTAATTCAGTAGCTTTTGCATTCCATTTTTCTGAAATGTTAACACTGACAGCAAAATATAAAAGAGGTTCTTTGCTCATTGAGTTACAAATTTTTCAAGTTGCACAAGCCTAAACTTATGATTAGGTTTTAAAGTAGGGGAGCATAACAGACTCCTTCTGTCTCTTGACAATTTCTTTGTGAATAAGTCTTTTCTAAAGTCCTCTTTGTCCCAGATTAAAGTACATCATAGACAATTGTCCTGTGCTTTAGCAAACATAACTTGAGCATGACTCTTCAGTTAGAGAAAAAGTGGCTGCTGTGAAGGACTGGGCTTGAAAAAATTAGTTTTGTGATAGATAGCACTGTGCTGGGCTGGAAATAAAAACACAGGCAACAGAAATATCTTCACAATTGAAAATGAAAATCAATTTTAGGTGTGAGCCTGCTGGTCGAATCTTGGTGTTGTTTCAAGATTTCAGACTTTGTGTAGTTTCAAAGCTTTCACCAGTAACTTGGGGACTTGAGCATCTCCCCAGACTCCCTCTGCCCTGCTGTGAGGGAGGTGGCCTTGTGCCACTCTGTCAGTGAGTGGAGGTCCCCAGGCAGTGCTCAGCAGCAGTGGTAAGAAACCAGTCAAACCCTGGGTCTTCACTGGCTAATATCAAAATAAAATATCCCTTTGAAAATCCCAATGAAAGCACTTCATTGATGTGGAGGTACACACACATTGCTTCTGATATGAAAATAACTGAAGCATTTTAATTCTGAAGTTCCTTGTGACCCAAATAGGTTTTTTCTTCTGCTTCTCAGAGTATGCAAGGTTTGGTCATTTGCGGTAGAGTGCTGAAATCACACATGCTACCAATTTTCAAGCTCACAATTTTACATCCTCAGAAACAGTGTAAATTCGGTTTAGTTCATAAGTGACCAAAATAAGGCCATGCCTTAAATTTTACTCTGTGTGTCAGTGCCACAAATTGTGTGTATGTGTGGGTGTGTGTGTGTGTGTGTGTTTGAAAACATTTTCCTTCTTTCTCTGACTCACTAATGATAATATCATTTCGATTTCAGGTATGTACCTGAGGTCTGTGTATACAGTATCAATTCAGGTTTAAAAATGAAATTTAAATTCCCATTTAACTTCCATAATACTTCATTGTTTTATTGAGATCTATTTATAGAAATATGAAAGAGTGTGAAAAGTATAAATGTGTGCTGCCAGGATCAGTTAACACTCAGGCTAAGTGAACTTACATCTAGCAGCTTTTTGTTTCTGCCCTGAGTGTTTGTCTCTCAGTCAGGCAGTGTCATTCTTGCAAGCTGTTCTAATGTCCTCCAAGAGCCTCCAGGTATCAGCTAAGCCTCCCCCTCTCTCACTGGAGATGCTCCTCAGTGTGAGCAATGTGCCTGGAGTGGCATCACTGATCCAAAAGGAGTTGTGATGTCCTAGGGCAGGGGGATATGTTGAGGGCAGGTACATGGAGACACAGGGAACCTGGAATAGCTCTCACAGCCTCCCTCAGGTCAGTCTCACATTTAGGGTTCTGTTTTGCATTTCTGCCCATCAGTGTGTCTCTGGGATCAGGGGCTTTCTCAGCAAGGCATTTCAGTGGCTCATGTGCTGGTGAGATGTGTTTGCTCCTGGAACCCTTTGTTCTGGACTGGGCTGTGGTTGCTCCTGGGCGATTATGCTTTGGATAAGACCAAAACCCCAGGAATTTCTTTGCAGGCTTCAGATTAGCACACAAACCTTTGGACGTGTTTCATGGGAAAAAAGCAAAAACACTGCTAATGAAGAAGACAGCTCATGGAAGGTCAAAATGTGTTCCTGGGATTTTGCTCCAACCTTTCCCACTAAGCAGGCTGGCTCTGTGGCTCATCACTGGGACAAAAGGAAATAGTGCTGAAACAACTGTTACTGCCAAAAGGTTAGACAGGCACCCTCCATCCCATACAGATTCCTGACTACAAGCACTGCCTTGGCAGAAGGACAGGAACAACATATCTTGCTGAGAAATGTAGTAAAGCATAAGGGAGCTTAATATCTCTCCAGATTTGGGAGATTTAAAATATACTGTATTAATGTATTTTAAGTTACTTTTTGCCTTTTTATATTTGACACTTAATGTCTGACAGTGTATGTTTGACTAAAATTCTTCTCTTGTGAGCATGAGGGTCGTAGCTGATTGGCCTGTAGGCAGAGGTGCTGTGGTGGTGGTGTTCTCATAACTTTTTTTTGCCTCACCAGACGGCAGAGGTGGCATTAGCATTGCAAGCTGGGCTTGCCTCTGGTGGAGCAGTAGAGCTGGCTTCTGCTCATAAAGCTTTTTCAGAGCTGGTGGTGAGGCAGAAATATTTGCTTTATGACCTAGATCAAAACACTAAGGTGTCATCTGCCTGTTTCCCACTTGTTTGAGTTGTCTACAAAGTTATTTTATCTGAAGACATATTTTTGATTGAATGTTTGTTCATGATTCCCAAGAGGGTCATTGATCTCCCTAGCACAGTACCAAGAGTTATCAAGGTGAGGAAGAAGGTATTGGCTGGTAACGAGCTGAATTTATAGCAAGGAAACTACCCTGGTATTTCAGGTGATTTCAGGGTGCTTGGATTGGTTTGATCTTGTCATGAGATGTCAGTGAAAGGTTTTGCCTGGGACAGCACAGATGAGAGTGTGTGAAGAATTTTGACAGACATTAGACTGACCATCCAACCAGCTCAGTTCCCATGAGCAAGTGAGATGCTGATGCTTGTGTCTGAGGTTCTGCTCCTGAGCCCCAGCCCAACCCTGGCAGCAGCTCTGCTGTGAGCCGGAGCCCCATCAAATGCACAAGTGAAAACACTGGGCAAGGCAACAGAAGTAATTTAGCAAAATAGAAGGGCAGGTGGGAAAATAATTTATTTCTTCAGTCTTATGGCGTTGTTGGCTGGTTTTCCATCTGGGCTCAGGTCGCTCAGTGCTCTCCCAGGGTCTGAATGAAGGTCAGCAGCTCACCCAGGCACAGTCAGTAATGGCTCTCATCTGTGCAGTTGTGCTTGCTGTAGCAGGGGGACCCTTCAGAGTTCATCCTCCTTTTATCTCTGGCTTTAAACCAGAGCAAGGCTGGCACAGTTGTTTTATTGGAATGGTCAGATAAAACTAGACCTAATCCAGCCCTGAAGGAGCGTTGTTGCAATATTAGGACATGAAAGGCACTGCAGTTAGTCTGCTGAAATATGGGGACAATATGGAATTTTAGTATTTTGAACACTTCAGAAACAACATTGTTCAATTTTTCTCTGAAGAGCTTTGGTTTCTGAACCCAGTGCCTGTTCTTGCACACTGCATGTCAGGAGGCTGCTGACTGTCAGGGTTTGCTTCTTGCTGTCTGAATTAGAGAAATGTGCAGGAACTTTGAGACATTTCAGTAAAGAAACCAAACAGATTTGTTTTAGTTTAAATATGAGGTTTATTTTTGCTTATGCTTGTTTAAATAGGGGGTTGAAGATATGGATTTGAACATGTAATGTCCAGCAGTGTCCTTGTTTTTACAGTGGTGTATTTTTGGCACCACAGATTAGTTGGCACAGAGCTTTCCTCTTTGCCTTTTTCTTTTCAATTGTCTTCAAATGTCAGGAGAGTGGCAGTGAGGTCCAAAGCACCTGCAGCAGCAGAGCTCTTTCCATGGACACAGCAGACGTTGAATTCAGTGCTGACACCAGTAGAAGTGATCCCTGGCCTTCCCAAGCTCAGGTAGCTGCAGCAAAATGTGACCCCCTTTGTATTTAGCCCTGAGAATTCCACAATGGAAAGACAGAGTAAACCCATATGCAAGCCTCTGTTTTCTTTAGTTCAGGTAGTTGTCCTTGAAAAAAATGTGTTCTCCATGAAGAGTGGAAATTACTCCTTTTGTTAGCGGAAATAACCATCAAAGACACAGTTATTCAGTAATCTCTCTAATCTCTGTCAGTCTCCTGGGCTTTACTGAAGAAATCAAGGTATTAAACAAAAAATATATTGTTTTTAATTTAAACTGAAGTATGTGCAAATGTAAATTTGGACTTTTTAGCCAACTTTTTCTCCAGTAAATATTTTATAAATATGTATTCATTTATTCATGTAGTCATTTGGGTTTTGTTTTATTAATTTGGAATCTGTGAAGAGCATCTGTTACTCTGTGTCCACAGTATCATCTCAGCCCCATTTGGTGAACATTTCTACTGCTTAAGGACATCTTTAAAGCTGACAGGCAGCAGTTAGGACAACACTTGTAATTGGATTTGTAATCCAGAGGATCCCTCTCTCTGTGGCTCCTGCTGCTCTGTCAAACAGAATCTAAAGGGGGCTAGAGGAGGCGAAAAAATCACATTCACTTTCTCTGCTGGGGTGTAAAGGGATGTAAAGCCATGTTCTGCTCAAGCTGCTGCCTGGGTGCCCAGAGCTCCCAGTGCTGAGTCCAGCAGGAACCTGGTTCATGGTTTATTGACTGATAGGGGCTGGTTGTCTCTTACTGCTGGGGAAAAAACCAGCTGTGCTCAGACTTCAAACTAGAGGACTGTGATATGCAACACTTCGACCTTGCAAGTTTTTGCAGCAGCACTGCCTCTTTTGGGGAATTTGCTGCCACCTTAGATAGAAAGGGTTATTTGACACAAATGGAAAAATCCTCTGAGGCTGGAGACTTCAGCTCAGTAAGTCAGCCTGATGTTTGTTGATGAAGAGTGTGTCAGGGAGAAACTCAGGAAGTGCTCTGCTGGGGTTCAGAGAGCTGCACTGATGAGAGGCTGTGGGCAGCAGTCAGCTTCAGAGCCTCTTGCCTGGTTTGACACTCAGCCTCCTTGCACTGCTGTGGGGAGCTTGCTATTCTCTGACCAACTGACCTCCGTTCTTAAATTATGGACAGTTAAAACTGCATTGTTGGTGCTGTGGATTGCTTGAGTCAAGTGGAGCTGAATGCCTTCTCTGTACTTGTTCAAACAGCAGAACTCAGGCAGGCATCTGTGTTCATCCAGGAGCCTTGGGAATGCATGGGGGTGATCAGGGCACCCCTGCTGCAGCAAGGGCCAGGCTGTGAGCTGTGTCTGCAGGCAGGAATTAGTGCATTTGGGATTGTGGCAGCAGTGATTTTGCAGTAATCCCCCATGGAGGAAGCCCCTGTGAGGTGTCTGAGACCTTTCACACGTCTCACTGTGAGTCAGTCCCTGTTGCCCAAGGTATGTGCAGAATTAGTTGCCTTTCAGACTCAATTGTGCCGTGGATTGGTGATAAATCATATATTAAAGAATGAGTTTCAAAGGAGAGGTGTGAAGTGAAGAAAGGCATTTGAGATGAGGGTAGTGCCACCCCCTGAGCAATGCTGAATCCAGCTGACAGCTGAATCAAAGTGTTGCCAGCTTATCTGAGGGCATCTTTCTTCCTATTGCTCTTAATGATGGGATTTTCCCAGACTGGAAGAAAGTGCAAATAAAAACTTAGTGGTCTCTTTCTTCTGTGCATCCTCAGTTTGAAATCTTACGTTGTTATATGAGAGGTGAAGGCAACTTTCCATTAGAGCAGCTACCCCCTCATTCCCTGAGATTGATGCTGAGTTATCTCATGCAAATTTTTAGGCTGCATAAGTGCTCTTGATTTGTATATCCATCA
The DNA here is from genome assembly GCA_009812075.1 of Sialia sialis. NCBI lineage: Eukaryota > Metazoa > Chordata > Aves > Passeriformes > Turdidae > Sialia > Sialia sialis. Next base: position 4,046,199 of record VRYO01000570.1, read on the forward strand.
CATCCCAGAACCAAGTTATTCTTCCCAAATGTACTTTATGTGTGCCACATAAATGCCAGTTTATGTGTGAATATATCCCGAAACCTCATCTCATTTCCCTTGGCTGAAGCAATAACACCAGCTTAAAGGATGTGATGTTCATGAGTGAACTTTCATTCATTTTGGAGTTTTATTTCAAAGAGTAGGTGTTATAGAGGGCACTAAAGCATAAAATACATGCAAATACAATCCAGGTGTAATGCTATTGACTTAATTCAGATTTCTTCTTGGTGTAAAGAGTGCTTAATCTTCCACCATTTCCCAAATGTCTGTGGTTGGATGGAGCCAAGGCATTAGGATGATGTATTTAATGATGGATTTATGGGACGAAGTTTATTGCAGTGGCAGGGAATAGGCACAAGCAAAATAACAGGTACAGTAATTTCACGATTATAAGCCGCACCTTTTTCCTTGAAGAATCCAGCCTACCCCAGTAGTGCAGCTTATATTCAGGTGCGGCTTATCTATGGACAAATCCCAGTGAAATGCCAACCCGGAAGTGAGAGCCAGCCATGGAGGGTGCCTGGGGCTGCCTTTAAAGGCTTGGCTGGTCTATGAAAACTGTTTGCAACTTGAGCACCTGACACCAAACCCAGCTGGCAGTGATTCTGTTACTAATTTGTTACTTTGTTACACATGGATCCTCACTTTTAAAAAAAAAAAAGTGCGGCTTATATTCAGGTGCGGCTTATATATGGACAAATCCCGGGGTCTGCCGGGCTACCGGGAGATGCGGCTTATAATCAGGTGTGGCTTATAATCGTGAGATTACTGTAATATCAGAAAGGAAGCAGTTACCTTGCCAAAAGGTGAACTTATGAGCATTGACATGTAGAGGGAAAGAAGAGCAAATGCTGGAACTAGTACTTGAGCTAAGAAAACACATGCTACAATCACAGAAGGCATTTATAATCATTAATTTTCATAAGAAATTTCGTCACTTGATTACTGCCAAATGGTAATTTTCTAGTAATGACAAATTGCAGATGAATTCCCCAGAATCCTGAAACACTTAGCTAGAGTGGGAAAAATGCCCTTGTTAATCTCTTTAGCATGTAATTCTTCCTGTTTAGAAATTCAAAATCCCACAGAATTAGCTTTATGACCTGTGATGTTCACAACAACTCAAAAAAAGCAATTCAGGCACACAATGGCCTTTGTATTGGTTATTTCTTGGGTGGAGGAGCTCAAGGAGGGCCAGCCACAGATGTGTCTGAGGAGTGGTGCTCCATGACTGCCAGGTGCCCAGAGGGGAGCACAGAATTCATTCTGTTGCTCTCTACCTGCTCAGATGGGCAGGAGTTTTTTGTTTATTTAAAAGGGCAGAAAGGAATTAGAAATAAAGGAAGATAATCAAAGGCATAGAATGAGTTTGGCATAAGGAGAAGGAGTGAACAGAATGGCATTCTTCAGCTCCAAAAGAGATGTCAGACAAGAGAGATGATAACATGTCTATAAAATCACTAAGAAGGTGGAAAAGGTGACCAGATTGTGATTATTCACTGTTTCTCACAGTAGGTGAACTGAGGGGAGTCAAAAGAATTATGAGGCAGCAAATTTAAATGGGCAAGAAACACTTTGTTCAGATGAGAAACAGATAGGTTGAGGAACTGAATGCCACTGAATATTGTGGAGTTAGAAATGAGATGAAGGATTCATGAGATTTATTATGAAGATAGATCTCTCAAAAGTTATTTTAAAAACAAGGTCTGGATGCAAATTCTTGCTTTGGAACTTTCTAAGGTATAATGCTTACAGGTGCCCCATTTTGTACCCATTTTGTACCATGTACCCTAAACTTCTGCTACTTGCCAAAGACACGAGACAGGACTAGGTGAACCCATGATACTCTAACTAGATCTAACGCACCATGTGTTTTCCTCTACATACAGGTTGTGGTATTCCAAAATATGTTGTTGCTTCTGGAAGGTTTTGGGTCTATGCTGATGTGGGACTGTGCTTCACAGATCAAGGGATGAAGTTTGGATCTCAGTGCATGTGAAAAATATTTGAGTGATGTTTTGCAGAGGCCACTTTCTGTTTGCACTGAGATTGTCTACAACAGCCATGAGATCCAGAACTTTGCTTCCATGTGTCTCTGATGCCATGGCAAAAGTGGCTATTTTTCTGTCAGGATTATTTTAATTACTGTAAGAATCTTGCTTTTGAATCCTCCTAATTGTAATGTTTTCTTATTTTGAAATTTTTTTCTCTTTAAAATTTGCTCTTTTCTATCCTATGTCAGTGATTTGAAACCCTCCGCAAACTGGCAGGTATGGAGTGGTCAGCTGAACACAGCTGAGTGGTGCCTGCCTTTCCTACACCCCCAATTCTAATTCATGCTAGAGAAACAGGAGTCAGGCTGCATTCACTGAGTCAGCTGTGGAGCACAGCAAAGCTGCTGCTGTTCCTGGAGGAGGGTGTGACCCTGGAGCTGTGCTCCCAGGAGTGTTGGTGAATGTTTCCCCTTTCACTGGTAGCAGTAACTTCTCTTGCAAGCAGCTTTAGGCATTGGGCTGAATGCATGCAGGACCTGCATGGTCTCTGCTGCCTCTTTGGAGCCCGGTCTGTCCAGGTAACAGTCTCCTTTTTGGTTCCATTTTTCTAGGGATATCTATGCCCATTCCAGTCATTGGTTTGCAGGATGACTCCCGGGTGTTTGTAAATGGGACCTGCGTCCTTAATGACGAGAACTTCGTCCTCATTGGATCCTTCATGGCTTTCTTCATCCCTCTCATCATCATGGTGATCACGTACTGCCTGACTGTCCAGGTGCTGCAGAGACAGGCCACGGTGTTCATGTGTGGAGAGGTGCCCAAGCAGAGGAGGAGCAGCGTCAACTGCCTCAAGAAGGAAAACAACACCGAGAACATTTCAATGCTTCACAATCACGAGGGCGCATCCCACTTGAACTCCCCTGTAAATAAGGAGGCGGTGCTTTTCCGGAAAGGAACCATGCAGTCCATCAACAACGAGAGAAGAGCCTCCAAGGTCCTGGGCATCGTCTTCTTTTTGTTCCTCATCATGTGGTGCCCGTTTTTCATCACTAATGTCATGTCTGTCCTTTGCAAGGAAGCCTGTGATAAAGACCTGTTGAGTGAGCTCCTTGACGTGTTTGTCTGGGTGGGGTACGTGTGCTCCGGGGTGAACCCCCTGGTGTACACCCTCTTCAACAAAACCTACCGCAGGGCTTTCTCCAATTACATCCGCTGCCAGTACAAGCCCGGTAAAAAATCAGCACTGAGGCAGAATCAGTGTCTGAATGTGGCTTCAACAGCTTTATATGGGAAAGACCTGACTTTAACTAGTTATCGAAATGGCAATGAGTTCAACAGCATGGAACTAGATGAAGCTGAGGAGGGCCTTGAGATGCAACCAGGGACTTCAGAGCTCTCTATAAACAGCTGTAATGTTGTAAGTGAACGAGTGAGCTGTGTGTAAAAGTGACTCTCACAGACCTTTGCTACGGTGTATCTGTAGCCAAAATATATTGTGTAAAAATGTAAGTGTCGGTCAAAGGACAATGTAAATATTGCATTCTGAACAAAGCTTTCTTCTTTTTTTTTTAAAGAGAAAAAAGAGTTGTCTTTCCAGTTCAGTACTTAAAATAATATATATTAATATACTGCAGTGAAGTTTAAGGGTCTATATTTACTGTTAATACTAGATCAGAACTATTAGTTACTTTGCATATGTCATGGACAAAATGTTTGAATTCTTCTTCCAGTGCATGAACAAAAATGCTGAATATTTATCTCAGGTGGAATTTGCTGGAGTCCAGAATGGCACGTTAATAGTTATATATCAAATACATGCTATTAGACTTGGTCAGTATAACTTTCTTTTTCAAGTTGACAGTAAATATATACTTTAAATCCTCACCCCTATTTGTGCCGTGTAAAAACTTTACAGAAACCTGGCAGAGAGATATCACACCAGTGGCCATGCAGGCACCTGGCCAGACATGTCCTGTTATGTGTAGTGGATTCTGCCATACTGGGTCAATCTTGCACTTCAAGGGACCTTTGTTAGATTCTGGCTCCCTCTCCGATCCTGCTGTTTCCTTTCCATTCCTCAGGAGGCTCTGGCTCCCCTGAGAAAGGCAGGGAATGCAGTTTTGCAGTCCTGGCTGGGATCACTTTCAGACTTGGAGAAGAAGGATGAGAAAGAGTGATCCCCAGGTATCTGTTTCAAACATGTAGTAAATGGAAGGCCTGGGATTCATTAAAATCCCTCCTTTGGTCTTGCAGACACCCCTCAGCTCTGGGATGGACCCAGTTGTGCTCAGTGTGACCAGCCCTGCCCCACAGATTGCTGGAGGATCAGGGGCTTTGGTTTACCTGAAGAGAGCACTCTGGCTTTGGAAGAGCCCAAATCTCTGCTCTTCTCCCTCCTCACATCGAGTTACTCTCTAGCTGATTTAGCATTTGTTTTTATTGTCCAGCACAGCGCTGGTGGTAGAGCACTGCTTTGGGGGCAGAGCAGAAGGTTCTCTCTGTGTGGTGCTGGCCAGGGTCGAGCTGTGAGGAGCAGGATGTGCCTCCCTGGGGAATGCCCTGGGGAATGGGGGAGAGAGGCCAAGCCAGGGTCCCTGCTCCTGCCTCAGGAGGGGGTGGGCAGAGCTGAACAGAGCATGTGATTGGAATATTTTCTGGTGACATGGCTCTAAAGCAAATGGTGACCAGGGACAGCAGGGAAGCAGACCTGGAGCTAGTCTGCATGCAGTATTAATCTGGAGTAACTTTTAAATTTGATTTATTCCATTTTACTCCCAAAGTAAATTAGAGTATATTATATTAACACCACTTACATCTTTAATGAAAGCATCCACATTGGGATTGAATGCATTTTAAGTAATCTGCTTTTAATACACACCATGTATAATTTGAATTAATTTTCATCTGCATTCCTGTGTACACAAACCCTTCAAGGCACTGTGTCTTTCTGGCACTGTGCCTCTGGGGTGATGCCTCTCATGCAGATTTCCTTATGTGGAGTATTGTCTAATGCCAGATATCACCCATAAGGTTTTAATATCTTCATTAGCTACTACACAGATGCTGCAGTGCCCATCTAACATGGATGCATTTAGCATCACTGACAGCCTCTGGCTAAGATAATTGTCAGAACAGAGAAACTTACACTAGGCATGGATAAATCACGTTTTATTTACATGATTTGCTTGTACTCTCAGCTTGCTGAGTTCATTCCATTAAAATGAACTTGTAGAAGAACTGGAAAATTCTGCCAATGCTTGAGGTGGTGTTGTGCTGTTGCACTACTGTGTGCAGCTACAACCTTGCTGAGGCCACTACTGAAACACAACATTTGGGCTGTATCTGCTGCTGGGGTTGATCCCAGACTGATGCACTGAAATTGATCATCTTTTCTCTCTCATCCCCTGCTGGGATAAATCCATAGGACTTCCCTGCAGGCAGGTGAGGCATCCCAGTGCAGAGTGCAGCTCACTGCTTGCAGAAGGGAGCTGAGCTGCTCCATGTGCCAGCCTGCAGATACCACCATTGAATGCTTGGGAATCCACTTCCCTCTCCAAAAAGGTCAGGTAATCAGTAGGAAAACCACAGGCCAGAGACACAAATTTGCACCTTCAGTGACTGCCCTTTACCCTGAGTCAGATTTTATTACCTCAAACAGTACAGAAAAATCAGAAAAATCATAGTGCATTTTGATTGTTTTCCCCTTTGGGTGAATTTATAGCACATCTCTTCCAAACATGTATATGTGTGTGTATATATATGCATGTGAGTTTGTACTTATATATATACACACACATATGTATATCTTTAAGAACCAACCACAGACTTTGAAAGCATTTAGCAATAAGTTGAATTAAGTAGTTTCTAGGACATGTGTAAGTCGTGTGAATAGCTCATTTTCCACAGCATCCTCGAGCTCAGTGTAAGTGTTCACACAGGCATTGTCTTCTCATAGGAGCCTTCATGTCTCACCCTTGCCAGTTCTGTTGTATGGGCAAAAGGGGAACCTGCTATATTTGGATGTAAATAATGAGAATTGAACAGAGAATTTTCAGAATTTTTATAAGTGTTTTTAAAAAAAATTCAGCTCCAGAACTGTAAATATGCCAACCTCAGCTGGACCCGTTCTGATGTCCATTTCTTGTTTGGATGAAGAGCCAAGGGGACTGCCTTACAGCGCCTGCGTTCCTCCCAGCCAGCAGGGAGAACATTTCTCTGAATGGTTAAATACTGTCATGTACCCAACTTTCTTTGGGTCATTCACATCAGGGTTTTGTGATGCTGCTATTAATTTATTAAAGAAAGTTTGTTGGTTTAATCATTCTTCATTTTTATTTTTTTTCATGCTCTATCAGAAAATAAATAAGTGAACATACCCTCTCTTTCTTTCATCTGTCCCCAGTTAAAATATGTCCTGGCCAAAAAACCAAACCAACAACAAAAAACAAGGATAAGGACTTCTACTTGGAGTATGGCCCACAGCTGCTTAATCCCAGGAATAAGTGTCAGCAGATGTCCCAACACTCCCAACCCCAAAACTTGTTAAGTGTCAAAGCAGTGATAGACTATTCTCCCACTTCAAATTGCTCCCTCCAGGAACAACTGTTAAAATTTACATTTTTTCAGGCTATGTGAATTTGAAGAACTGATTTAGTTCTCTGAAACTTAACCAAAGCAGGTTGTCCCCACAGCTCCTTTGCTTCTCCTGAGATGTAACCATTAACTGTGGTGGTGCCTCCAGAAGCCCTGGCTGGGGCTGTCGTGTGGGAACACCTGCTGGAAGCTTTGTGTGAGTCCTCAAATCCCAGCTCAGGTATGGTTTTGTTTTACTAATAGTGTCTGTGGTAGTGTTTTGCTTTGATTTGGACTGAAGAAGGGTAGATAATTCCTTGGAAATGGTTGGAGGCTGAGATGTGCTGGCTGCTTTGCTTCCCAAACCAGATGTAGCTCTGCAGGGAGGCTGCCCATGGGACAGCACACACGCAGAGGCTCTGCCCAACAAACAGACTACCCCTTTGGAACTGGGGAATCTGCTCCTGGGGGCAGCCCAGGTCAGAGATGGCATCTTCCTGAGCTGTAGAGGCTTGCAGTCTTCCCTGCCTGAGGCCAGAAGCAAGGCTGGCCATGGTGCTCAGGCACAAACCCCTGTGGCTGGGCAGCCTGGTTTGTATACCTGAGCTGGCTCATCTGCATCTGTTCCATGTTGGCCACACAGCCAGGTTTGGGGTGTAGCATCCATGGGATCAGCCATGGTGGCCTTGGGGTGCCTCACAGGCTGTGCTTTGAGGAGAAGGTCAGCTCCTCCCATCCTGTGCTTGCTGAAGATAACAGCAGCTACCCAGAGGCTGTGGCATTTGGGAGGTGACACAGTTCAGAGCCGATGCTGAGCAGTCTCAAGGCATCCCACCTCAGCATGGCTCTTCATTGTCTGCATTACTGTGAGTCTGCAATAGTTTTCATCTGAGTGATAATTTGAAGATGTAAATGTTATATGTGTGAGTAAGCACTGTGAACAGTGTGGTTCCTGCTGTTTTCTCCACAGAGACACTCATGTCAATCCTTAGGGCCTTTCTTCTGGAGAGCCCTGTGAAGAGTTTCCTCACTGGTGTGGAGAGTGTCTGGTGCTCTCCCAGTCAGCATCCAAGGTGTTGGAGCCATGAAGGCCCTGGAGAGATGCAGATTCCAAGAAGAAACATCTTTTAAGGAAAGAAAGCAAACCGCAATCAGCTCTTCAGAAATACCATTTAACTTTGAGCTACTGAAGGGTGTCTGATACTGTGGCAGACAAATTGTGCATTCCAAAAGCAGAGCCTGTCATGTGATAAAGGAGCAGATGTCTCTTGGATGGCTGTCCTCCCTGTGTCACAGTATCATTAGGATAGCTACATGCCAAGAACTGCACTTGGCTTTGTCTCCATCTCAGGGGAAGAAAAGGCGTCAGAGTTTTTCCTAGGAAAAGGCACAAAAAGGAGAACCAAGCCTTTGTGCAGGTAAAGCAGAGGGACAGAGACAGATGTGTGCAGACATCTGTGCACATGAACACAACATCCCAGAGACCCCAGAGAGCCACAGATGTCATCACACTTTATTATTCCTTCAAAAAAATGGGAACATCTGAAAAGCTGGGGAGGAAACCTGGCATGGGGAGATCAAATATATTTGCTGGTGTGATTGCCAGATGGGGGCTGTTCCAGTGATAATGTAGTTTGTGGGGGTACATGCATACAAAAAA
>VRYO01000570.1:4055466-4066059 GCA_009812075.1 Sialia sialis
TAATCGTGAAATTACTGTATCTGTTTTGTCACTCCCTCGTTTTTCTGTAAGTCTCAGGTCTTCTGCTTATTTGCTCTTACACTCACTGAAACCTGTGCTCTGGAGCTGTCAGAAAACATCCATGTGATGTGCCATTCCCTCTCAGCTGTGGAGGGATGCTGCAGTCCCATAACATGGAGATGGAGAGGCTTCAGGTGAGAGATTTTAGATCTATAAAAGACGGACAATCAATGCTACAAGGCACACTTGCTGATTAAAGAACATTTTTAATGAACAGTCAAGTGCATGAGCTGCACACAAAAATTTTGCTTAAGCCTGTCCTAAATCTCAGGTTTTGCTGACAGCAGGAGGTTGTGTGGGTACATGTGGAGGGAGTGTGGCAGCAGCAGGGTTTCTGCTCCAGGCAGAAGCACGTGATCCCACATAGTCCCTCCAAGAGGATGTTTGTCTCAGGACCCAGCACAGCATCCCAGCACATTTCCATGGGATTCACTCCACCCTTCCCAAGCTGTTGCACGAGCCCTTCCTGGGCCACAGCTCCAAGGGTCTGTGGAGGGATCTGGCAAGTGGGTAAGTGCCTGGTGGTGACAAAGGCCAAATAACTCTGGTGGCTCTGGGGTGGTGACAAGAGAGCTAAACAGACTGCTCACAGCAGGCAATAGGTGACTAATTATTGTGGAAAATCAAGCCTCTGGAGCAATCCTTCTTCCATATTGCATCTCTCATTAATGTCGGCTTATGCTCTGCTTCCCCAAAAACCAAAAGATCTCCTAGCAGATAAATGCAATTTCCCCAGCAGTTTCCAGGGAAAATGGGAGCTGCTTTATGGCTCTAGAGGGTACCAACGCTTAAGTGACTTGAAAAATGAATCATGCAGCCCCACAAAGGGGCATTTAAATCCACTGTTCTGAATTTTCCTGTGTTTGAATTGTATAAATTGGATAAATTAATGTTTAATTACAAGATTATTAATTACTAGATTATCCAAAGTATATTTTTAATAGGATCTAATTGTGGCATTTTGAGTGATTTAAATTTATGATACACACACACAAAAAATCTGTAAACTAGTGCCTGCTAGACCACTGCCTGGTTACATTTAAAATTTAGAGCAGCTTTACATCTGTGTGTGCTGCTGATGTTTTCTCCCCCTGCAGAAGGACAGGTGGGTGGGTGCCAATAATGGACGCTTATCAAAGACACTGAAGATTTTAATCAGGGTCCTTTTCCAGCTAGAGCAGCTCATGTGTGACATTGGGGGAGAAGGATTTCAGTGCCTCTGCTGTGGGCCCTGCACTTCCCAAAGATTGTGACACTGCTCAAAGCAACAGGTAAATGCAGGAGCCCAGCAGAGACCTCAGCTGTGCTTGGGTTCCTCCCTGACAGTTCATGTTCATGTCCCACGATGTCTACGGAGAAGACACACAGGTCACAGTGACTCACCCCTGAAACCATGGAAAGGCCTGGCCCCCTCAGCTAAACTCTCCTCACCTTTTCTTCATGCAGCACAAGGCTGGAGCACAGGTGGGACACCCCTCAAGTGAGCATTTGTTCTCTCTTGTACCTTCTCTAGGTGTACTGAAGAGAAAACAGCCCGGATCCTGCAGCAGTGATGGTGTTGAGCAAGGTGCAGGGATTTGATGAATTTGATGAATTCCTGCCTGTGCAGCACAGCAGTACAATGAGACAGCAGACCATGGCCAGGACTGGTGCATTTCCTTAGACAGACCTTTACCCTTGAGGGTAAATGAACATGATTCATTTGGTCTGTAGGTACTTGACACTTCTGTTTAAGAGAATAGATGGGATTGTGTTGGGCCTGAGCAGCAGGCATGGACTGGGGACACAAGACGAGGAAGGGTCTGTCATTAGAAGAGGGCAGAAACCTTGGCTTTTTCCTCCTAACAGGCAAGGATGGGTGAAAAAAGCTCTCTATCAGGGTATCAGGGAGGGCTTGTTCTGACTAAGGAGAGAAGGGAGCTATTTAGGCTAGAGGGAGGCACTGATATACAGACAGGGTGGAAATAAAGTAGGAATTAGAAGCAGGCTTCCAGCAGGTGGGGTATTCCAGGTCTGGGACTGCATTTCCTGGTGAAATGCTTATTGAGGGCTCAGCTCTTGCATTCACACCGGCATTTATCCCATAGGCACAGCAGGAGGGCTCAGGTCAGCTCCTTTGTCCTTCTCCTCTGGTTTGGCAATGCTCAGGCACCAGGCCCGCCATCTGCACAGCAGCACCGCCCTAGAGACACTTCCCAAAGTGTGGGAGGAACAAAACATCCTGAAGAGAGAACGCTGTTTGGGGGCCATGATCCTTCCAAGTCCTAGCAAAGCCATGGAAAATGCTACAATTTTGGAGGAAGGCACGAGAAGCCATGCCAAGTCAGTGCATGTCCCACATGCAGGACAGCATGAAGTCAAGGCAGGGCAAGGGCTGTGTGTTCCCAGCCCTCAGCCAGCCCCAAATTCTATGAAGCAATATTTCACTTGCATTCTCAGAAGCATCCAGAATCAACCAGCTCAGCTAGCCCAAGCCTGACTGCTTGTCACATGTTTTGTTTTATACAACAGCATTTTCATGGACATTCAGTGTTACTGGAGATGGGCTCTGCTCAGGAGAGCAACAACATTGAGGTAATGTCCTTTTGGGCTGGCTTCAGCTGGTGTGGTTGAGAAAACTCTGGTGAGAAGCTTTCAGGGCTGAGCCTGCTTTGTGCTTGCACTGCCTACTTTTTAAAAGCACTGTTCTTTGTTGCCGTAGCCAGGAGATTCGTGTTCTTTTTTTCAGTTAAGTAAATTGTGCTGTTGGCCTTTTAAGCTCTGTGTTGTTAAAAGTGAACTTCGGTGAACCTGGAAGGCAAAAAGGTTATTGTTTTCTCGGTGTGTTTCTAAACAAATTGGCTTCATGCGCACAAAGTTCTGGGCAGCTACCAGGCAAGATCAATTTGAGAGTCCCGAAGGTTGGGACATATTTCCATTTCAAATTTCTGGGCAGCTGGAACTGGAACATCATCAAATAAAATAAGGACTGTTCTCTTCTGGGCTTCATGCATCAGGAGGGGACCTCTTGGTGGCACAGTGACTCTCTCAGGCTCCCTGGACAGCCCTGGCTCTGCAGACACTGAGAGGTACAAAGAATGTTTGGGTACCTAGAGACAGGATGAGATCCTGTGTCTGCTGTCTCTGTTTCCTTCTCCTGTGTAAATGTTCTGTATTACATGTTAGACCGCTGCCTGGATGCATTTGTTAAAATAAGAGCAGCTTCACACCTGTGTGTGCTGCTGAAGTCTGTGTCTCCTGCAGGACAGATGTTCTAGGTGGTTTAACACACTATTGGCATCTGTTCCTGTTCCTTGTGTGCCATGGGCATGCAGGGAGGCTGCTTGGGATGGGTGACACAGCCAAGAGCAGCTTTGGAGGGAGGCTCTAATCCCTAGGGAGATCAGGCTCTGCATGTTTGCTTCCTATGCATGTTTTCTCCATTTCTGCATGAGTGAAGAGAATTCTGCCACTCTTTCTTTCTTTTTAAGTCACAACAATATCTAGACAACATTAAACGGAGATGTTTCCTGGTTTGTAAAAAAAAAAAAATTAAAAATCCCTGATATTAAGTACTTATTTTTCCCAAATGAAAATAACTCCTTCAAGTCACTGGTGCTTTGGCAGGTGGGACATCCAAGCACACCACAGGTGTGACATGCCCTTTTCACCTCCATCTACAGCTTCCCAGGCCAGGAAACAAAGCCCATCATTTGTGGAAGATCACTGATGGACGTGGCTCAAATCCCCTCGCTGCAGCTGCAGGAACCTTTCACACCTTCCATCAAAGGCAAGGCAGTGCAACCTCATTTGACATCTCAGAGAAGTCAGAGGTGCTGTGCTGGCTGTCCTTGCTGTCAGAGATGAGTGCATGCACCACAGCAACACTGCCCAATGCTCATCCAGCCTCCCAGCTGAAGGAAGCAGGCACACTCAGCTCTCCCTGGACCGAGACCCACTTAAACACAGAGATTGTTTCCTGGGCAGACCCATCAAGAAAGAAAATATTGAAGACATGTTTAATATTTTTAAATTAGTTTCCTTATTATTTATTTATTTATTTTTATTTTAATGTGTCTGATGGCGTAAGACTTGCTGAAATGACATTTTATTTCCTGAATGTAGCAGTCCCATGTTGTGTCTGGATGCAAATTCACATAGGAGGCAAGAAGCCCAGGATGGCAGGGACATGAATCCTTGATTTTGGGCTAAGCCTTGTGGTGTCTGTCATTTTTCAGCTGGTTGTTTTATCTCTCTGTACTCTGGGAAGGGTATCTTGACACAGACAGTTTGCAGAGCCATTTCAGCTGTTCAGACAGCTCAGCCACAATATGTTGCCTCAAATTGTTCTGTCAAATACATGCATCAGCTGTATTTGCTTGCCTTGAAGTTGTGAAAACCAGAGACCGTCCTGAGAAAATTTAGCTTCTACATAGAATTAAAGAGATTGACAATGTTCTCAAATGTACAAATGCCACACAAGGCAGCGAGCTGCAAACCTGCCTTGGCCTGTGAAGCTCTTTAGATTTCAGATTATATCATGAGTTACTGCAGTCCTAAAGCCTCAACATCTAGAAGCTGCAGCCAGAAGGGCTGTGTTGTCCTTCCAAGATCCAGACACTGCCTGGAGCTGCAGTGTTCAGGGGTGGTGCTGAGATCCATGGGGGCTCAGAGGTGCAGAAGTTGGTGCCAGAGTGAGGCAGGGACACAGCAGGATACAGTCAAACCCCCACCCTGGGCTGATGGCAGCTTTCTGTGGGTGCTCAGTGGCATGAGCATGGGGAGGGCAGTGGCAGGGGCTCCCTCTGGCTGGCACATGCCCTTGGGGACACAGATGTGGTCAGTGCAGCAGCACTGGGCTGTGGTCACAATGCCACCAGGCACAAGGTGATGTTACCCCTCAGTCACACCAGAGCTGAATGATGGAACAAAGCTGTGACATGTCTCTGCTTCGCAGTACAGAAAGAACACAACTCCTCTTTCTTATGGTCACAGAGATATTATCTCCTCTATTTAATTTTCATGCACTAAATACCAAATTCTGGCAGCACCGATGCTGCACCTGCTTTCCGTGTCCTCTGCATCCAAGCACAGATGCTGACACCCAGTGGCCATGGGATTTCTAGCTCCTGTACAAGATGGAAAATTTCAGCAGAGATGCCTCAGCCGGTGAGATACAACATCCACCTCTTCATTTCCTCAAGTGCAGGAGGAGTGAAGAGTTCCTGAGAGATGGGTAAGTGTGGAAGAGAACATGTGGAAGAAGGGATCACTGGAGCTCATCTTGTTCAAACCCCTCTAAAGCTGGGTCTCCAAGTGCTCTTTAGTCAGGATTGTATCCAGACAGCTACCTCTCTGGGCAGCCTGTTCCTGTGCTTTGTCTCCCTAACAGTAAAGAAGTTCCTCCTCATGTTCAAGTGGAAATTCCTATGTTCCAAGATGCCAGCCTTGCTTTGTGTCTTGCAGCCATTAGCAAGTTATAGTTGAAACACTTGTACTGAGAGGCCACTCATAAAAATTAAAAAATATAGGGTGGATATGAGGAAACAGAATGTAAATTGATTTTGAAATTATTCTCTTGCTGGCAGCATGAAAATATACCTCAGTGACAGAAGAAAGCCAATTTTGAGTTCAGAGACCTTGGTGTTAATCTTCCCTGTTTTGCTACTTCCCAAAAGCAGGTAGAATATGACAGTCTAAATGGATTTTGCATTTCCCTGCAGCATGCACAGAATCGTGCTTTTGTATGTGTGACAAGTATTGACATTCTCTAGGGAGAAAAAGCTGTGTAGGAAAAGTTGCGTTTATTCTTCAACAAATGGCTCTATGACTTTATCAGTCAAAGACAGAAAGAAGACTCTAACTCATGGGTATGCAAAGACAAAGACATGTCTCACCAAACGTGGAGCTTAGTGGGGAACCCAGACATGAGCTGGGAACAATAAGAGCAGAGCATGCCAAAGGAGGGATTTTAAAAAGTGCTTTACTAAAAATATTAATTATGGACTACATGCAAACGAATTAAAACACTCTAATGAGACTACTATGAGAAAAAAATACATTGGTGTAATTCTATAAACACGAGATTAAAAAAAACCTACTGAAATTTTAGCGAGGTTCAGGATGTTAGGAAGGCAAATGGCCATCTATTAAGGCTGGATTTTGCAAATGCTGCATATGTGATACTGTGGGAAAGCAGGTGAGAGGTGTTTTGCTGCTGCTGCTGCTGCAGTGAGAACCCTGTGCAGAGATGAGTTTGGGGAGCAGGGAGCCCTGCACTGGGGCCAAGCCCAGCTTTCCTCACCTAAATGCTCCTGCAAAGCTGCAGCATACAGATACCATAAGTAGATGTACTTAATTTATCACTCTGTTACTAGGCAGGTTTCTAGGCAGGCTTCAGCCTAACTTTTATATTTTGTGGTTACTGAAATAGCTCTGATTTCGTTTGGGGTGAGTTCTGGCTGTGGAGGTACAACAGCCTTTCCTTTGCTCTCTCTGACTTGCACCCATGCACTTTAACCCTTCTTCCCTTCTTAACCTTTTTTTCAGGTAAAATTAGACTAGGGGCTTTAGCTCACTTTAAACCCATCCAGCAGGTTGGGGCTGCTGCAGTATTTGTCCCAGTCCAAATGCCTGTGCCCAGCATTCCTACCTGGTGAAGTAGGTGAGATTGAACCAGATGGACCTAGGACAACAGGCTGGGCTTGGCTGCCTGCCCTACCCTTTCCCTTGGGGACATGCACAATGCACTCACGTGTTTTTAGTAGGCATTTAACTGTTTAAGAGTCTCACAGAACATCAGAGGCCTGATGGCTGCTGTGAAAATCCATGCCCAGTGAATGCTCATGGGTACTCTTCAAAGTAAAGCCATCCCATGGTGGCTGCTCAGGAGACAGTAAAGGCAGAGGTCATGTCTCAGCAGAATTACAGCAACCCTGAAACTTCATTTCTGCTTCAGTCTGTGCATTGACCATTTTTTCCCTGGTTTTTTCCTCCTTAGGTTGTTCCCCAAATTACATTGGGCTGTTGCCCATTTAGCAGTGGAAGCAGCTGATAGTGACTGAATAATTTTGCAGTTGCATGTGTAAGACAGCAGTTGTTTTGTTTCTGATTGGATTAGTATGGCTCTTTACATAGCTGATTGACACAAACTTGATTTTCTCTTTGAGCTTCCACTGTTCATTAGAAATTCCCACTTTGAATAAATGCTCCTTCAAGAAAATACATGTTCAGGGTCGTTCCGATGAAATGAAATCACATTAAACTCCTGTGTTTGCCTTGATTAGTTCTTCAAGCAAAAAACCCCAGAATGGGCTTGGAAAAGGGTATCTCATCCAGTGATTCTTTTAAATTTTCTTTGTATTATCATCATAGGGAGTGATTCTTAAAAAACGAGTCTGCAATTTCATCACTGACTGCATGGTCTTGAGGAACATGCTTTATTGAATTCTGGTGCCAATGTCCACTTCCCAGAGAAATTCCCTCATTTGCTGCAGTGACCCTCACTTCTCTGAATCATCTGTCCTTTGCAGTAGCTGTGGTCAAGCCCTTTATAGCAAAAGTTCCTCTCAAGGCCTCTCCACCTGAGCTTTTCAACAGACAAGATGTATCAGCTGGTGAAATAAATAGCTCAGGTAGCTCCTCTTGAGCATTTAGATGCTCTCAGCAGGCTGAGTATTTAGGAACAGCAAAGACCTGGTGAGAGCAAAGTGAGGCACAGGGGCTGGATGCAGATGTTTGCATGTGTGTGATATTGTGTGTGAGTCCGGCTGACAGATTTCTGGAGTCCTTACAAAAGAAAAAAAACCAAACAAGCCCACGGAACAAGACGTTCTCTTTATTCATGGCAGTTTCCACTGCCTCTTTTTTCTCTCTTGTCCTGTTATCAGAAACACCTTGCTTCAGAGTCAGTTTAGATCTCTTCCAGCTTTCCTACAGTCAGTTTAAGCCCCTCCAGTTTTCCTGGGCCTTTCAAGGACTGGAATTGCAACAACTGCCTTCACAAGTGGCAGCAGGCAGGGAAGACCCATCTGGGCTGCAGGAAGCTCAGGGCTCCTGGCTGTCCTTGGGATGATGTTCCATGAGCAACTCACCAAACACAGGCAGTACAGCAGGCACAGGCAGAGTTAGGGTCCCACAGATGTCTGCAATGGCTTTCCTGCTGGGGATCTGAAAGGAACACAGGAGGTTATTCCCAGCACTGAGAGAGCTGAGGGCATGCTCCAGAATCCCAGCAATGCAGGAAGCATTTGCTTTGCACAGTTTTCTCACTAGCATCTACACTTTGTTAGAATTTCACAAACCAAAATATTTGGAAGGTGGATGCAAAGCAAAGATGAAGGAGTGTGGGACTCTGTGCATTTGAGTGCCAGACAGGTGTCAGTTCATCTCTGGGGACCACACAAGGGTATTTCTAGAGCCAGTTCTCCCTAGCGAGTGATGCCTTGAAAGGCGTATTAGAAAAGCTTCCTGCTTGCTTATGCTACATAGCCATCAGGAAAAGAAAATAGTTATCAGTACTGGGGGATCAGTTCTCTCCAAGTGACCCCTCAGACCTGACGTAATTATCATCAGTAAAAACAGACAAATTCATCCACTTGTCTGCTTTCCCCTCGTGCCATCACAGGCATGAATGTAAACAGCTGGGATGTGAGTGCCAAAAGAATGAGGATTTACCCCATTAAAATGGCACTGCTTTAACACAGCTAGGACAAATCTCTGCTCTTGAGTGGTTTGGGGAATGATAATAGCTTTATTTATGCTGCTGTGCATGCAAGGAACTGCTGCATTTAATAGAAGCAATCTGAGCTCTTATGAGCAGTATTTGAGTCTGCAGTGAGTTTATGGGTTGCTGTAGGGGCATTTCATATCAGAAATAGACACACTTAGGAAGGTTGTTTACTGAAAATGAACTATTGTTTGGTGTCCAATCTTAGAGCATCTATTAATGTTTGGCCTTTAGACATTTGATGTGATGTTTCAGTTACAGCTGTAGTTATAAATAGTTAGAGACACCAACAAAAAAGCACATTGCTTGGACAGGCTACCTAGGTGCTTACCTTTTCTTGCACTGGCCAATCAACATAAATATTACGAGGCTAATTGACAAACTCAGGATGACTGGAATGAGGATAAATAGCTGCTTGTCCTCTTTTCTGGACACTGCAAAGATAAATGGCAGGAAATAAGATGTTAAAATTGATTATATTACTTCCTAGAAAGCTTGGGCTCAGATGCAAACTCATCTTGTCCACATTATCCTAGAGGTTTGTATTTATTTATTTATTTGTTTGTTAAGGGCTTATGTTACTGGGTGGAGTCACATCTCGTTCAGGATATCTCCAGCTCATAGATGCAGCCACTGCTCTGTGCCTCTTCCCAGCCCAAGAGAGCCTACAGGGTTCAAAGGAGCTGATCTGTGGTGCAGGAGAGCCAGGAGGATCCCTGTGGAGAGACTGCAAGTATCCTGTGCCCTCTCTTGCTCAGCAGCCACTCCTCCATCCCAGCTGTCCCCATGCAGCAGGGAAAGGTGCTGCTGCAGAAGCACTAATATTTTGGGGCTCGCCTGCTGAGTGTACTGGAGATGCAAAGCTGTAGGAATGGCTGTGCTGGAGCAGGTTGAAGGTGTAACTAAGCCAGCACCCCACCTCCATGGCAGGACACCAGTAGATCCCCAGGGCAGCCAGCAGCACTTGCACCCAAATAGGTTTTATAAAGAGTATAAAGAAACACCATTTACTTCGAGTTCCATACCAGAGAAACAATCCTGTGTCCATTCACTCCAAAAGCCCTGGTCAGCACAAAAAATGTTTGTTCTCCCCCTGACACGAACACAGGAAACGTGGCTTTGATTTGCTCTGGAAATTGTTAAGGTAGTTTCCATTTGGGTCGACACAAACTGAGAAACAAAACAGAAAGAAGAAATATCAAGGAATTATGTGTCACCACCAGGGTTGGTCTGGTGTGGCCTGATGTTCCTGAACACTGTAAACCTTTGGATTATCTTTTGGCAGTCTTAAATTATTTCACAATAGTTTTGTACAAGCTTATGCAAATAACATGACTATGAAGACAAACCTACGGCAAATACTTTCTGGAGGTGTCATCATGTATGTTGTCATTTATGCCTGTTAATCTATGGAATCTTAATTACCTAACAAGACTCATGAGAAGAATGTGGCAATTAAAAAAGAGATGTCCTCTATGTTTAGTCTTTTTTAGTTTTGGCTCCAAACTGCACCTGGATAATACACAAGGAAAAAGCACCATGTATAAATGATGTGTTGTGTCCCAGGCCACTCCTTCTGAGAGATTAGAATTACAGTTTCATTGGCCCAAGTTATGCCATCCTATTCAGAGAAACAAATCACAGCAACTTTTAAATTTCCTCGATGGCAGTTTTCTGAGAGAACAGTCAGGAGGTCCGAGGAAATGCTTGTTTGGAGCCTCCTGCTGGGATCTGTTTCTGCTAAAGCAAAGCTGCAGCTGGAGGTCAGGGGGTTAAGGAGGAACATGTGCGGTGCAGCCGCCGGCCAGGGATATCCGCTGGCAGCG
>VRYO01000570.1:4067059-4134541 GCA_009812075.1 Sialia sialis
GCTTTCCCTACCGCCCAGGCAGCCGCGGCATCCCCCGCATCTTCTGCCAGCTGCACCTCGTACTCCAGGCAGTGCTGCGGCACTCGCCCGCCCGGGGGGCTCCAGGCCACCAGGAGCTCCCCGTCTGCAGACACGGAAAGCGCCAGCTGCTCCGGGGCTGAGGGCTTTGCTGGGGGCGAAAGAAACACAGAAGGTCAAGGGTGCACTGGGACAGCTCCTGCTGGAAAGGCTTCAATTAATCCCCCTTTCCCCGCGGACGGGATTTCTGACGGCTCCTGGCTTTCAGCCACGATGCTGGAGGAGCAGGACGTCCCCGCGCCTGGAAGATGGGTTATTTATTTATCACACAGGTCCGTGCTCGGGGCTGCGGGGCAGGGGTTTTGAAGCACGGGGTGTGAGCGCTGTGCCCGGCAGCTGCCGGGGCGGCAGTGACCCCACAGCTCTGCCGGCCCCGCTCTCTGCACCCCAGAAAAGGCTCTGCTTTATGTGCCCTGCCCAGAGCTGCACACGGAGCACGTGGCAGCACTTGTTGAATTCAGAAATCCTGCTCATTAGCCCAGTGGCTTAGTTGGACGGTAGTCTATTTCTCCTCTGGCAGGTAGGCAAATGCACCAGCAAGGTGGGTGCCTATGATAAACACCGAGCACATGCAATGTTTTCACATCACACCGTGCTTTGCTCCCATTCCCTGTCTCTCCTGAGTTTGAAATCCATCTCTGCTCTGACAGACTCCATCACACCTTGCACTCAGCTCACCCCAGACCTCAGCTTGGTTTGAACAGCAAAGCCCAAAGATCTCTCCTGTGCTTACAAGGAGTGCAGCAGTTGTTTCAATGCCAGCAGCAGTAAATGAAGATATCTCTGTGACTGTGCTGCTAGGGCCAAAAACCCCAGAGCTGCTCTGCCACATGCCCAGCAGGCCATTTATGTCCTGAGTTGTCCAGCTGCCAAGTGCAGCACTTGGAGCACACACTGACCCTTCAGGGTTGTGCTGGGTGCTGCTGCTTGCCTGCAAACACTCCTGGAAACTGAAATACTGCTTGGCACATGCTACAGCCCCTTCCCTGGGGGAAATGCACAGTTTCCAACCACCCACCGACAAAAGCACACATTTAATTAATGCAGGAAGTGTGCCTGGGGTGTGTGGTGGCCAGGAGGGTGCCCTGTTGCTGCCCTGCCATCCTCACCGAGGTTGTGAAGGCGAAGGGTGGTGTACAGAGGCCGTACAGCGGCGGCTGCTGAGCCATTGACACAAATGTTCAGATCCCGGTACTCTGCCTGGCTGAGGTTTTGCAGCACGCAGCCGACGTTGATCCCGTGCTCCTGGATGTAGTGATCACACTGCACCGTGTGCTCCAGCCCCTCGTACCTGGCAGTGTGTGGGGAAACAGAAAACAGTAACCAGAGCAAATTACTACTTAGTAAGATATTTTTCATAACATTGGACCTAAGCCTCAGGTATTGCCCATATCCCAGCCTTTGCCCAAAGCACAAGTGCTATGGATCAGTCACCTGGACTCCTGCTATGGTAAAAGTGTGAAGAGAAAAAACACAAATTAACATGCACACACCGCTTCTCAGGTCGGTTTCTAGGCTGTGCCAGGCTCTCCCCAAGCCCATTCCTGGAGCACAAGAGGTGCCACTGTGTGACCGGAGCTGGGACAGGATCTGGCCTCTACTCATGGAGACAGTCCTGCTCCCCTAGGGCCCCTCCTGCACCATCATCCACAGACTCTGCAGTTGCAGAAAGGCCCCCTCCCAAGCCAAAATGAGGTGTTTTCAGGCAGGTGACATGTGCCATGGATGTACTGAGTGCTGCTGAGCTGCTCTGGCTGACTGCAGTGAGTTCCCATGGCTCCCCATGGGCACATGGAAACCCAGAGTGGGAACAGGAAAGGGTTTGCTCTTTGTTAATTTGCAACCACAGCCCTGTCCCTTCCGCCTTTGGGGACGGTCCCCAAAGCTGGGCTGCTGGCTGCACCCTGGAAATACTCACTGGTGTTTCATGTTACCTTTTAAGACTCCTGCTGCTTTATGTCCTCAGGGCAGGGCTGAATTTGGCCTCTGTACTCCAGACCTAATGGAAGTTTCCCTCCACAGAGCATTATGTTTGGGGGAAAGAATTCATGTTCTATTACTATAAAAATTTGCTCACAGGGATCAAAGGATGCCATGGTGTCCACTCAATCTTATGATAAAATGGGATCCAGATCCAAATGCCTGGTTTTGTTGTAGGCAATTGAATCAAGGTGGGTTTTTTTAGTGTTTATTTTCCTTTTAGGCATGAATCATGCATTTTCATGGTTTCCTTCAAGCAGATTCTTGTAGTGAGCAAAATGGTTTTGAATTGGTGCTTCTGCTTTAAAGACTATTCCTAAGAACTACACAGAACCTCTTTAAAATGCAGCCCAATGACACAAAACCCAGCCTAAGTCATCCTTTCCATAATATCATAGGAGCTGGAGCACGAATACAGTATTTACTTTGTCCCAAACCACTAATTTTAGCTACGTTTTTCCTGCAGTACAGAATTTAGGCACCAGTTTCAAGGAAACAGCTGAGAAATATGTATTATTATCATCCTGTGGCAGCATGTTTGCTTGTATTAGATGTGTTGAGACTATGAAAATACATTTGAACATTAGAACTCTAAGTTGCTGAGAAGCTCCATTCTGTGTCTAGGGCTCAATGAGCTTGTAGCCTTGTGCTACATCCTGTCCAGTTGAGATGTATGCACTGTGATCATGGGAAATGTGCAGCCAGAGCTATCCAGGTGTTCAGCAAAGAGAAAGCACGAGTCTGTATGGTGAACATCATGCAGAAAACACCTCCCAGGGATGAATGAAAGGAAAGGAGGAAGTGAGAAGACATTTCCTGGCAAAGATCAGCATGAGCCTGATATTAAGAAAGTAAGAAAGGATTAGGTTTTCTTGCCAGAAGCCATGTGTTTCTTAGGACATTATTTTGGCTGATTCAGGGTGAATTGGGCAACAGCTCTGCAGCTATAAAAGCATGTTTACTGTAGCATTTTTGTACTCTGAGTGGTTCACTTGATTGCTGCCTGGATGTTTTCATATTGTGTTGTTACATACCAATAATATAGCTCATAATGTACACCACGAGATGTGAGGAGACCTGGCTGCCATGTGCACTTCAGGTATTCCCAGTCATGATAGATGCAGTGGAAATTCTGCACCTCTGATTCAAGTTTTCCTGTCAAATGAGAAGGAAATAACCGCTATTTTACAATGTACCAGTCAGATGCAGCAAAAATACAGTTTTATGTCTTTGAACAACTATGTGCTGCAGTTGAAAGATGGAAAATGAAAGGAAAAGGAAGGAAAAGAAAGGAAAAGAAAGGAAAAGAAAGGAAAAGAAAGGAAAAGAGAGGAAAAGAAAGGAAAAGAAAGGAAAAGAAAGGAAAAGAAAGGAAAAGAAAGGAAAAGGTGGTCCGTCAGCATTATTGGTTTTACTGCCAAGCACTCCATATCTCATAAGAGCCAGTCCAGATGTTTAACTGACCTTTTCATTCATCAGTGGAGCTCTTGCAGGGCAGCTGAGCAGAGCTTTGGCATGGGCAGAGGGAAACAAGTCCCAGGTATGCAGCAACCACAACCACAGCCTTTGGTAGCAGAGCTGCTCTACTGTCTTAAACATCAGCAAGCCCTGCAATAGCTGATCATCCAGGAACCCCCAACTTGTTCATGCATCAGGCTCATGCAAAGCACAAAACTGCACCAGGAACCACAGGCTGCTCCTAACCTTGTGGTGGAATCTGGAAGGTTGCATAAATCCAGTCACTCTGCACCTCCACGTCACCCGTGCACTGTCCGTTGAGCAGGGTCTGCAGCCTCACTTCAGCAGTCCTGCTGAGGTCAAATCCAACTCTGAATTTTAGCTTCCTAGTAAAAATAACCTGGTTGAAAGATAGACTTTTTAAGCACCTCTTCTGTCACTAAGTGCGCTGCAGAATTAGGTACCCTTGCTATTGCTGCAGCTGCAAACAGTCTCATTTGTGTGTTTTACAGTCTCTTTCTGTGCTGCTTCACTTGCCCAGTGCTCTTCCAGCATGAATTTATGCCTTCTGTGCCCAACCCTGCTGGCTGTGAGACCCTTCACCCCACAGGACACAGCAAGGACAAGGCAGAGCAGGCTGATTAATGGGATCCCCAGCAGCAAGGAGCACTGTGGGCAACCTGAGGAGGATGCCACTACAAATCCACATCAAAGCCATTTGTTTATGGTGTGAAATAATCAGAAACAGAAAGAACAGTGAATCTTGTAAGGCTATTCCAGTCATCTCCTGAAAGGCTGGACCAGCAGCCAGGCAGTGCAGCACAGCCTCACCCACAACTGTGAACCACCCAGCTTTGCCTTTTGTGGGACTTTCTGAGCACCCCCTTTGAAGGTTTTTCTATATTTTTTTCCTCAGACTTACTCCCCTTCCTTCACTTTATGCAAGGACAACGAAGTTGACAAGGTTTACAACAAAAGATGAGACAAAGTGTTGCATTAGCCCACGCAGGACAGAGGTAATGTGCCATAAAATGCATCTGTGCCAAAAAATGCATCTGTGTGCTGCAGTGGGAGCAGCAGTGGAACAGCCACAGTCAGGCTGTCCTGAGCATTCCCCAAGGGTGAGAGCAGTATTGATCCAGGTATTTCTAACAGAAATTTCTAACAGGTATTTCTAATTATTTTTGCTTCTGCTGATGTGTAGTGGATTTTTTTCAGTCTGACTGTTCCTCATTACCTTAACTGAGGTCAAGATTTTGGCAAGGTGCCAGAGATAATTTTGCTCTAGTCTGTACATCTGCCTCATATAAGAAACATTTTTTACTCATGATTTCAGGAATTCTGATTTTTTTTTTCTTTTTTTTTTTTTTTTGAAACTCCATATGATTTTCTTTGAGATTGCAGTTAAAATCATCCTGGAGGCATCTGCACACTGGTGCATCATGACCAACAGCAAGTCCAAGAGCCCCTCTCCATGCTCTTGCAATTACAATTTGTAGCTGAAATGGGATTTTTCCCTTCTGCAGACTCCTGTGGGATGGCTGGGCCTAACCCCATTTCTGTGGGGCTGAGCACAGCCTGGCAGCCTTGGCTTTTCTGCCCCAGGCAGGTGAAGCAGGTGACCTGTTCCAGCAAGGAGCTGGGCTCCACAGCACTGCCAGCTCCTTCTCTTTTCGTGGTCTCTTGAGCTGGCAAGCCCTCTAGCTCTCCTGCCTTAGGATTATGCAAAAAAATCCCTTTCTCTTTCAGGATTTCAACCTGTATCTTGGTTGTTGAGGGAAATCCTCAGCATATTTTTATGTGTTCCTCAGTACTTTGCGCCAATCAAACAGCCCCTACTGCTGGGTTTCTTCTCTCCCCATTCCATTTACCTTCCTAACCCTGCAGCAGCTTTCATCTTCTAAGCACTCACAAAATATATTCCAGCCACCCTTCCTGCGCTGCTATTGCCCTGCTACACATCAATGAGAGATGACTGATAATTTCATCAAAGAGCTGAGTTAGAGTAAACTGTATCTAAAAGAGAGAAGTAAATGGTAATTAGGAACACACTTCTGGATAGAGGGAATTTTACAGCATTAGAATAATTAATGAAAATTAACTTTTGTTTGTTCACTCTCTCTGCAATCCTAAGTATCTGTTGTTTCAGTTCAAGCCCTGTAAAGAAGCTTTAGAAAAGTGTAAATATTTTTCCTTTCACAGAGAGGAATGTAATTGAATTATTTTGGGCAGCAGATACTCAGCCCTGTGACAGATGGAGCCCCTTCCTTGGCTGCTGCTGCTGTTACATTTCAAAACACATTCCCATTGAAACCACTGAAACAGTTTCTCGTGGGAAAACCCCTGGTTTTTCACGGAAAACTGGAATGGCTTTGGTTCCACTCCTTGAAATGCAAACATAAACCTGTGCAGGAAGTAAAGGCAGAACAACAGCCCTGCTTTGGGAGGATGAATTCATGCTTTGCCCTACCTTCCAGTCTCTGTCCCCAGTGTTGCGATACTCAAACTTGTATTTCACTGTGCACTCGTTGAAGGTTTGGACATGGGCTGGAGGCTTCCACTCCACATCAAGAGCACCCAGGAGTCCAGGATCAGTGATCTGAAGGTCTCGTGGGGGAGCAACTACATTAAAGACAAAGCAGAGGGTAAAAGAGAGTGTCAAAGTGAGGGAAACAAACCCAAAGCAGCCATGAAAGCTGTTGGTATGGTATGCTGATGTGATTTGTTGAAATGCAGCTGCTGGATGTGGAGGGGAGTGCTGCTGGCTGCAGCCCAGGTTGTTTAAAACCCTCTTCTCAACAAACACACACAAGCTGTGCTCCTGCCCACCCCACAAAAAACAGTTTTTGCTGGTGCTCAGAGAAAGCACTCAAAGATCATTGAAAAGGGACACAGAATGCCACTTTTTTACACTCTTTTTCAAGATATTTTAAGCAAAACTGCTGTCTTGGCATGACCTTTCATGTCCTATATTTGCATACCTTCAACCCCTGATATTTACCAACCTTCAGGACACTTATCTCTGCAAACATGTTCAGCACACACACTAACACAGGGTGACAGATAAAAGCATGCTGTCAGGTGGATTTATATTCCTTTACCATAATAGACACAAATCACACATACCACGTATATTAAAGATTATTGGGGGGAACTCAGGGGAAAAAAAGGCAAAAATCAGAGAATTAGAATATTTCTTATTTTGAAACATCTATCAGCTGTACAAAAAATGTGTCTTTAGAGTTGATCTGACTTTTATAAAGGTATTTTAATGTGCTGATACATGTCAATAAATAAGGAAGTATGGATGAATTCCATACTAAGACATGTGCTAAAGGTCCAGCTCTATGTGGAGTTGCCATTCACATGACAAAAACTGTTTGGCTAGTCAGTTTTATTAGCTGAAACAAAGTCAATTTTTGTTAATATCTAAGATCACTTTTCTCCACTGTCCAGAGGTGATATTGTTTTTTTGATTTCTACATATGCATGGCATGATACACTTTTATTTCACAGGAATTTGGAGCCCCTCTGCTGGGAGTGTCAGGACAGCATCACCACTATTCTCCCTTTGAATCTGGCCTCCAGATCACTGGCTTCTCTAACACCTTTTTCATGTCTTCATTGGGATTTACACCATCTTTTTCTTTTATTATTTTAATAAATTCATTATGAAAGCAGACCATAAGGATGTTTTTCAGTGGAAGATGGTGACATAAATCCAGCTTTAATTGCTGGAGGACTTGTTTCTTCTACAGAAATTTTCCTGAATGAAACACACTCCAGGCATCAGCTTGAAAATCTCACTTTTCCCAGTACATGAAGCTTCATGGGAGATTTGTTACTACATTAGATGGTGAAGTAGAAGATGTATTTAGGATGATACTTGACCAAGTGCTTGGAAGGCTCCTCCTAAGCTGTAAATGCTGACCCTCACAGCAATGCAAACAAGGAAGCAAAAAGCTGCTAGCCTTTGTCAGGATAAGCTGTCAAGAGATTATTAGATTGGTCAGAACTGGAATTTCTGACTAGATAGGCGAATGCTCTGAAATTTATTTACATTGTGAGCTTGAGCAAAACAGCAGTATTTTTTCAAAACAATTGTAAACAGCAAAATAAATTTTGACTGGATTTCAGAGGGAACAGAAAAGCTTCTCTTTGGGATGTTTCTTGCATTCTGGGATTTCATTGTTTTTTAAATGTCAGCACTGCCTCTTGCAGTTTCTCATTTTCACAATAATACATTACCAGTCTCACTCACATCACTCATACAGAACTCAGAACTAGAAATGCTCTATTTCATCATGCACTCTTGAAGGAAAGCTGCTCCTGGATGTTTCTTCGAAAAAAACGAACTAACAACATCTCCTCCTGCTGTTTGTGGTGGTGAGTCAGTAACGCTGAGCTGGCTGTGAGACAGCCACAGCTCTCACAACCACCCCTCCTGGCTGCTGGGTATGCTGCCACCACCATCTCTGCTTTGGTGACAAACCCCTGCTTGTCCCCAGCTGTCCCCACCATGCCCTCTGAGACACTGGGCAGCAGCTGGGGTTTGCAATTTTCCACCTATTTTGCCAGTGGAAAAACAGCAGCCTGCCAGGTGTCACCCCCTCAATGTCTGCACTTCCCTGCGCTGCTCAGAGAGGTGGAGGTGACACTTAGGTTTTCTGGAACCCATTTCAAGGGCAGCACACTCTGCTCAGGGGCAGCAGGGGGCTGCTGGCAGCTTTCTGTGTATGCTGGCTGGCCAGACAGGCTCTCAGTGGCCTCCTGGGCATGCTCTCACCTCTGCACCATGCACTGCTTCCATCAGGGAAGTCCAGAGCTGCTCACCATCTCCCTGGTGCAAAGTGCCAGCTGCCAGAAGAGCCAGCAGGTGCAGTGCAGCAAAGAGATGCTTGAGGGCTTGAAGCAAAGGGTGCTTGAAGTGCCATTGCCACGGATGATAGCTTGCAGAGCAGTTTTCTCTTAGAAGCATTGCTCTCCAAGTACAATTAAGCCTTGTGTTTCTCACACCTAGCACAGTCTGTCTCTCTGGGACCATGCTCAGGAGCATTTTTAGCAATGTTTATATTTGATAACTCTCAGATATATTTGCTGTCTCTTCTCCTTCCAAATTCATTCAGAAACACAGCCACTAGACACACAACATATTTAGACGGTTTATAAAGCAGCCACTCACACAGCAATGCACACACAGAGAAGAAAAGCTCTGGCTGAAGCACAAGCTCCCCAGAGGTCCCAAGGTAACACGAAGCAGTGACACAGCAGCTGGGCTTTACCTGTGCTGGGGGAGCAGGAGGCCAGCACCCAGCCCCACACCAGAGCCACGGGCAGCACAGGAAGCCTCCAGGGAGCCATCAGGGGTTCCAGTGGCCAGGGGCTGGTCAGAAGAGCAGTCCTGCAGCACTGGTGTGATGGGGCTGCGGAGACACAGCGGAGTTCAAAGCCTTCAGCGTTATCCTGGGGCCCTGGTGTTCCCTCTGCAGGCTCAGCACTGACAGTAAGCATGGCTTTATTTGTTTACCAAGACTGATTAATCATTTCCCAGAGGACTTCTCTTTGCAACTTTTAGTAATGGCCAAACGTGGCTTCATTTGACATAGTTTGTGGCCAGCTGAGCACTCTGTCCAGAGCGTGTCAGTACTTCAATCACCAGCCCTCTGTCTCATGTCTTCTCTGGAAACTGATTCAAGCACTGCCACAGGAAGTGCCTTGGACCAATGATACTTTCAGTTAAAAAAATGAAAACAGAATGCCTGAGCCTGGCCTTATCCAATAAACAGACACATCTTATGCAACTATCTCCACCTATTGCCTTTGCTGTTTCTTGGAAGGTCTTGGTGGAGCTTATGAGAGCTCTTAGTTGTCATGGCAATATTTGAAGGGACAAATTTCTATTCCTGTGCAAATCTGCTGAAGGGAAGACGGGGACTGAGAGGGAGAGGAGTAGAGTTTCCAGGGAGGGGGCTACTCCTTCCTTCGGATTTCAGGTGAGTAGAAATTGCTGTCTACAGTCACCCCAGCTCAGCATGCTTCCCTGTGCCAGAAAGCACATGGATTCTGACAGGGTTTTAATTTTTTCATATAGATACAGGTGTGGGTATAAATTAGATAGGGATGGAGGACAAGAGAGAGACATAGATTAGAAATAGACACAGACCTAGTTATATAAATAGGTATAGATATAGGCATTAAACTTCCTGGAACCTTGAGGCCACTGATTGAGCTCCACGTGAGTAAGAACTTGGCAACCTCAGTGTAAGCATACAATTAATCACTGAGATCTATTCTGGAAACAAACTCACTTGATATTGCCCACACAAGCCTGGCTTAAGCAGGTGAAATCCCAGGTCAGACTGACACAGCTGCTTCCTCTTCAGCACCCACAGCTACCATGCAGCAATGTGAAACTGAGGCTCTGCTGAACAACAGAACTTCAGGTCAGAGGGATCTATAGAAATCTGAGGACTGGAGCCAACAAAAACCCCCCATCACTGAAAGAAGTGGCTCAGGGGAGCCAGAGGAGGAGGCAGGTGGTGCTGGCCAGGGTATCTGTATATGTTTAAAATAAATCAGAAATTCGAGCTGGCAAAACACAGCAGCAACTAAAAATATACAGCAATTTTAACAGCAAATTTTCAATTTAAATTAAAATCAAATCCCCCCCAGTCCATCACATAATTGTAACTATTACATCACATAAATCCATCACATAAGTGATATTATCATAATCAATATCAAAGTGATATTATCATATCACTTAACATCATAAGTAATGATAAGTATAGTTATTACACAAGTATTATTACAGCAATACCAGTAATTTTTCTGTTCCACTGTGAAGCAAGAAGGCAGAATAAATCATGGGAATTACTTCTTTAACCTGTTAAATACAGAATAAAGCTAGTGTCAGTACAAACCTGGCTGTAGGCAGTGTTTCAGAAAGGTCCGAGGATGCAGTGGCAAGGAAAGCTGCCTCACAGAGCTGGGAGAAGCAACAGCTCTAACTTGGAGCTGATGAGCAGCAGCATCCAAGGACTGTGTGTGCATGTTAGCACAGAAAGCTTCTTTCCATTTCCAGCATATTTGAATATATTCATATGATTTCACAAGGCAGATAAAAATAAACAAATGCTTTCAGAGAGAGGTTTAAAACCATCAAAGTGCTCTTACCTGGACCTTTAACTGCATGGGAGCCCTTCTACTTCTGCAGCGTGGGGCTCCTCAGCAGCTTCATGGCTCAAAGCTTTGTATTTCACAGGAATCCTGTGTGTTTTAAAGACTCCTCTCTGTTCTCCCCAGGGATCAGACGTTGTATTGTCATGCCATGGCATTGGCCACACGGTCTGAGGCTTTACTAAGAACCAGAGGGAGCACTGCTGGGATTTATGAGGTGCTGGTGTTAATTGTTGCTGTTATGTTCTCAAGCGGGTCAAAGGTATGTTTGAAATATTGAAGTGATTCACCAAGATGAAAACCAAATGGCAGAATCAGTGCAGGCTGTCTGCTGGAGGTGGTGACACACAGCTGTCCCAACAGCTGGCAGCCACAGCCCCACAGCTCACTGCAGTCCCACAAGATGCCTGAGCCCTTGTGGCTGCACTGGGGTCCCCAGGACCACCCCCAGTGTGACCCACCACAGAGCCTTCCCATAAACTTCTGGCTCTGGGACAAATCCAGCCTCTCCTGCGACTCTGCAGGAAATACAGTGAATTATCCCTGTCCTCACTCTTCTGCTGGGGCCAGGCAGTCAGCCATGAGATTTGTACAGCCTTGCCTGTCACCATTTGCCTGTCATCCCTCCTTTCCTGCAAGCCCTTCCTTGCCCAGCCTGGAGAGCTCTGCAAGGAGCAGGTGCTTCACAACCACACCTGGTTTACCCCAGGTGAGAAACTATTGCCAAATACACCTTGCTGAAAAAGCATCTGATGGCTCTTGCTGATCTGCTAAGGATTGTTCAAGGTCATGGCCAGTCATAGATGAGTCAGCCATGGCCATGTTGCCTCAGTGAGCTGAAGGAATTTGACTGCAGCAAGTACCCTCCAGGAGGGGCAATGGGGATGTGTTGGGAACAGCAGAGCTGTGGTGCAATGCCCTGACAAGCAATGGGCTGTGGCTTCAGGCTGGCTCCTTCCTTGGCCAAATTAAGGCATATTGAGAAAGAGTTCAGGCATACAAAGAGCATGGGAAATGGCATCAGGAAGTGAAGGAGTGCTTCTTGTTAGGAAGAAAAGTGTCCTCTGAGCACCTGAACAAGGCTTTCACTATCACTGATTTGCAGCCTGAATGAATGTGTTATCACTTCCCAGCTGCCACCAATGGGAATGTTTTGGAACAGCAAAGGCAGGATCAGGCCCCTTTCCCGCTGCCAGGTGTCCTCTCCATTTGTGTGGGTAGGTAGACATGCAGAAATGTGTAGTGCTGACACTGTCGCCTTGGGAGACCTGTGAATTTTGGGAGTAAGGGTTATGGGTGAGTTGTCTCTTCGCTGAAATTGCACACTGCTGACTTTTCCTTCTTACTTCCTGCAAAGGATGGGGGAAAAAATGCCTTGCTGCTGGTAAATGTACGGCCCTGCTACCAGAGTTATGCAAGATTAGAATTTAGCATTCATGTATTCCCATTGTGTAAGCTATTTAAGCAGAAAAGGTCACACTGGACACACTGCTTGAAACAAATAAGAAACACTTGCCAGTTGAGTGAATGCCAGTTCCTAAACGCTGGAACTGGGTCAATTCCTGAGAAAATTAGGTTGAAAGAAAAATGCATAGCTGGGATTTGCAATAATAGGGCTCCACCACACACATTCAGCAGCACTGGAGCACCTGGCAAGGAGCAGAGTGCAGTGTGCTGTGCTGAGCAGTGCCTGCTGGTCCAGCTGCTCTGGCCACATCCTGCCCAAAACAACTCCCTTTGTGAACTACAGGTGCTTTTCCCTTCCTCTCCTGTGCCATTGTGCTGGCACCTGCTCTTCCTGCCCTGTTCCTCCCCCTGCCAGTGCTGCTCCTGGAGGAGCTCAGCTGAGGACACACTGGAGAGGATCCATTCCCCATTCCAGCAAATTCAAAGGGAGACACTGCCCATGGGTAGGAGAGACATCAGTGGCCCAGGGCACAGCTCTGCACAGGCAACGTGCTCAGAACTTGGCTGGCACCAGCCTCACTGATTGTAGCTGTGAGCAGTGTCCCAGCAAGCAGGCAGGGACAATCCCTATGTGTGTTGGACTAGAGCCTCAGACTGTTCTGTAAATGGGATTAGGTTAAAAAAAAAAATTAAAAAATCCATCATAAGGTGATGATGACAAGCTCATGGAAGAAGACATAAATAAAACCAGACCAGCTCTGGCTGCAATGGGCCAAGGAGCCAAGCCTGGTGGCTTCACTGCTGGCTGGGCTCAGCCCCTCCTTGCA
The DNA here is from genome assembly GCA_009812075.1 of Sialia sialis. Lineage (NCBI taxonomy): Eukaryota > Metazoa > Chordata > Aves > Passeriformes > Turdidae > Sialia > Sialia sialis. The sequence goes on from VRYO01000570.1 coordinate 4,079,989, forward strand.
AACCCCTTTCCTTGGAGGCCCCTGGAATCAGCAGCAAAACTCCCCTGAGCTCAGCAATGAAAAAGGCACAGGGATTGCTTCCCCTTTCATTGTCTGCCTTCCCTGTTGCAACAATATTTGGAAGCTGACTCGTCTGGTTTGCTCATGAATGAGATTTTTTAGGATTTGTCAGCTGGGTGACTGACTCCTGGAGTCACTGTGTGCTCAGGAACACCTCACAGGAGCTTCCTCCTCCTGGAGCCTGGTCAGCTCCCAGAGCCTCACAGCCACTCTGTGGGGGCAAGATTAATAAAATCACTACAGCCCAGGGAATGCAAGCTTGTAAAGGTGCCACCAGGCTGAGTAAGAGATTTCAAAGTGCCAAGAATCCCCTGAGCTGGGTTCTTGGACTATGTCAAATATGCAGCTGCATGCAGAAATCAAAAATCTGCTTCTGTTTGAGGAAATAAAGAAACAGCAGCATCATTGCTGAAATACTTCACTGCAACTGGCAAAGATGTTGGCAAAAATCTATAATGGAGCTAAATATAAAAAATGGGACAGATCCTTTTTGGTTGAAATATATATTTGATATATTCATCTCATTTGTGCTAAATTGGTTCTGTCAAGCAATCCATTGTAAACCGAGGTTGAAATATTGGGAAGCCATAGCTCAAAATAAAAGCTTTCAACTTTGCAACCTCCATGTTTAGAAGCAGCCTCCTAATCACTGAAATAAAAACAGAAAGGCTCCAGCTACGAACAGACCATTTGGTATAAAATAGCATGTTTCATTTGGTCCAGAAGGATAGTTTTGAAATTGCCAGTGGCATGGAAAATGGATGATTTATAAAAGCCTCTTAACTGCTCTTGTGTTTCAGGGAAATCAGTCTCTTTTACAGAACTTGCATTAAACAAGCTCTTTCCAAGGCACCGAGATGAAGGGCTCAGTAATTCCAAGCAGACCTGTGGCCTCCAGCACAGTGTTATGGATTCCACTGCAGAAGGGATGTCACCACAAGGACAAATGCTAGGAAAAGGAGCATGGGGCATTAGCAACAGACGGAATGTTGCAAGAAAAAAATCCCTTCTTTGGATCCATAAATTAAACATTTATGGCTGTTAAGGGATTTCAGGAAATGATGGAAAGAATCCAGACTCTCTAGCAATGCCCAGTGTCAATATTTATTTTTCTGATGAGAGGAGACCTCAGTTTTCCATATTTCTTTGCGGATGGCTGCTATCCTGGCTTAGATGGCATCTTATGAAGAGAAGCAGCTGTTTGAATGTGCCTGTATCATGTGAGCCATCAAGGCAGCTGCCATGGGGCTGACTCCACTGAAATCTTTGTTTTTTGTAATCAGCGTTGCTCCCAGAAAGACTCACCCAGCCCAAAGTCAAATGTCACACGCTCCCTTTGAGATGACTCTGTGGCAGCCTCTCCGCTGCCTGAGGCACCCCTTACCCAAATCCATCATCAGTTTCCTGCAATTCCTGATGAAATGGTTTCTGTGTTCTGTTCTGATACCTTGGGAGCACACCCTGACCAAAGTATCCACAACCTGCTGGCTCCTGTCTTCACACTGAGTCATCTTTTCCTCCTGGAGCAATTTCTTCCACAGCCTGTACGTACCTTATGCTTACACAAGGATTTGCTCTGACTTTCCCTCTGATGCATCCAGGCTTAGGTTGAGCAGAGACCATGAGAATAATCTAGTTCTTGTCATGGCAGAGTGTCAAGTTTTATAAAGAACTTGGTGAATCTGCCCTGGAACAGCAGTGCACGTAAAACTTTTGTAGAAAAGAATTAAAAAGCAGGCTGAGGAATTAGATAGCACAGACCAAAGTGCATAGTAGTGCCTGGGAATCAGTCTGCAGGGAAAAAAGAGCTCCAGGGGCCGGGAGTGTGCAGGGCAGGCTGGGGAGATGCTGCAAGGGGAATAGGAGCACAGCCTGGAATGCCAGGGCCCAAATTCTGCCACTAAATGCACCAGGGCATTACAGAAAGAACTGAAGACACAAAGCTGGCCAAGCAACAACTGCAACAGGCCATGAATACATCCAGAGGGAGATGTAAAAGAAGGTAAAAAATATGTCCAGAACAGAAAGGCTCTGCCACAGGTCGCAGAGGGAGTGGGGGAGACCAGGAGCCACTGTACCTATTTGTGCAGACAGAGCTCTGCCACGAGGCAGACCTGGCTGGTCCCAGCACCATCAGCACTGGGGGCAGTGAGGTCCTGCCAGGGCTCCTGCCTGGCTGCAGTGGGCTCTGCCAGGGGGGATGGGGCTTAGATCTGTATCCCTGGGCCAAGAAAGGTGCCATTTCCCCTGGTGCTCCTGTTTCCCCCGCCTGCAGACTCGGCTCTGTGTTGCCCAGAGTCAGGGGGAGCTGCTGACCCCATGCAGGGGAGCCCAAGGCAGCTCCTGGACCACTTTGTGCTCCTCAGGCAAGAGCAGGCACAAATAGCACCTTGTATCCAATAGACTGGACCCCGCTGGAGCAGAGAAAATGAAGACATCCAAAGATAAATCGTTCTCTCACCCTTCTCTCCCTGCCTATCCTGCATGCTGAGCAGGAGCCAGCCACCCTCCTGGGCACCAGGCTCTGACCTGTAGGCGTTAATCAGGAGTTAGAAAACACTCTCCATTTTCATCCTCCCACCAAACCCACCACCTGCTGAGGGGGCAGGTGAATACAACTGGTATCCTACCTGGCCCCACCAGAGGCTGCCTTAGGAAAGACTAAAATCTTCCCACCACATGGCTTTGAGCTCGGCTTCTAGACTGAGTTTACCTGGAAAGGCAAAATTCTTGGTGCAATGCTGAACCCAGCCTGAGCTGCAGTTTGTGGAGCAGGCAGAGCAAGCTCCCAGGCTGGCTGCCATCCTGCTGCTGAAAATCTGAGTGCAGCACTGCGCCAAGAGCCTGCTGCCTTTCCATGAGACAGTTTTGTCACCAGAGTGACATCAACGATGGCAGCCAGGCGTTCAATCTGTTCTGCAGTGCTAAACCCTGGGAGGGGCTGGCACCACACTGGGACTCTCCTGCCATGACCACGCTCAGCCTTTTTCCTGCGATGAATGCCCAGGTCTCAGCTCAGCTTCCTCCCAGCACATCCTGCTGGCAGGCAATCACCATCTCCACTGGCCACCTGCCCTCCCATGTACCAATTTTATCCCAGTAGTATTTTCCCCCAAAAGTAAGTACTTTTGTGGTAAGCACTTCCAATCTCATTTTCAGGATGCTCCAGAATTAGATAGACATACAAAAACCCAGGTTGAGTTGTTATTAAGGCAGAAACATTTCCCATCAGGTGCTGTCCCAGTAACTATGAGAACAAGGCTGGCAGCAGAGCAGCCCTGCAGGCTGGCCCCAAGATGTGGATGGGGAAGGCAACATGATGGGCAAAGCAGGGATCCTGGCAGGCAGGGATCAGCTGGCTTTGGCACAGGCAGCAAAGGGAGACAATGTTCAGGCCATCTTAAAGTAAGAACATCTCCTGGTTCCTTCTTTACCTTGTCTTTTAAAACTGATTTGCCCTCCACAAACCTCCAAGCCCTCGGGATAAGCAAAATTAATTTCCCTTTCCTTCTCTTTCAAACTCCATCCAAAGCCCTGCATCAGAGAGTTTATGGAGACGTTGCCAGAGGTTTTGTGGTGCAATCACTGTGCAGTGGGACTAGTAAGTGGAAAAACAGATATTCTGTACAGTGGAACACACTGGCTGGGGCTGCCAGGGGACCTGGCGATTCTCAGCTCTTTGTTTGTGCTTCCTGCCTTTGTCTCTGGTGGGGATGGAGCACTGCTGGGGCCACATGCAGGAAAAGGACATCCACAGGAATACCAGGACAGCCAGGCACTCCTGGGAGGCTGGCTGGGAGAAGTGGCCAGCCAGGGAGTCCAGGTGGCAACTTGCAGCCAGAATCTAATCCTGCCTTTGCTGCTGAGGGCAGGATCTGGCAACCTGCAGAGGGAGGGGCACAGGGTCAGTGCCTGAGCAGGGCAGCTGGCACATGCAGACTGGTCCTGGAACCCTGAGCTGTAACCCTGGCCATGTAAAGCAGCATTTTCCCTGGGGACAGGCATTTTTCCTGGAGTCTGAGGGAGCAGCAGAGGTGGGCTGCTGTCCTGTACCTTCACAGTCCATGGTGACCAGGGATCACCAAAGCAAACAGCAGCCCAAGTCTTTATTGCTCAGATCAACAACTTACTAGTGTTGAAAGCTGCTTTGTGAGATGTTAGAAGTATGGTTTGGCCTGACAGTGAACAAACTGAGAAGAAATTCTTAGAAAAATAAAGAAAAAAAAAAAAAGAAAAAAGGAAAAAAAAGAAAGAAAATAAAAGAGGAAAAGAAAAGGAAAGAAAAGGAAAGAAAAGAGAAAAGAGAAAAGAGAAAAGAGAAAAGAGAAAAGAGAAAAGAGAAAAAGTCCAAAAATGCTGAATGAATTTGTTCTTTTCAGAGGCAGATCTCTGCCACCTCCCCCAGGAGAGAAATGTTAGCCCAGAATAACTGCTTGGCCAGGACAGACAGTCCTTTCATAGTATCTGCTGACAGCTCTTATCAGCAAGCCAGTGCTGGATTAGGACAAGCCTAAAGCCAGTTAATTATATGAAAAGCTGTTTAAATCTTCCCATGAAAGAAAAAATATAGGAAGATACTTAAGGAATAATCACTAGAAGGATTTCAGAACAGCCAGAATATGGCTTGAAAGGGATGAGACACATATTGGGGCAACAATGGTGTAAACACACACATACATACAGAACTCTCTGAAAATCTACAATTCAAACATCACCCTGCACTCTGAGCAGATGCAACCAGTTATTTCAAGAACACAAACATTGGTGCCACTTAAAAATAAAGAAGTGCTGGAAAACTCTTTCAAAGAAATTAGGATATGCATAAATACATATTCTGCACTACAAATGAACAGCTATGGAGAGTTTCAAACACACATACAAAATAAAATCATAGTATAAAGTAATTATAACTTACCATCACGCTTTGGGATTTTCCTTTAAGACAGGTAACTTATTAGACAAAATACTTACTGGCTCTTGAAAAAAGAAAGCTGGAAGACTGAAAAAAAAAAGTCCTGCATAGGTTCCTGTTACTAGAGAGTGAGCTTTGATCAGCTGCATCTGACCAGGCAGCCTGAAGTGTTGTGTGTGTAGGATGCACATGAAGAAATAGGGCAGGCACCGAGTGCTCACAGACGTCAGGCTCAGCATCCCCTCCCAGGCAGCACAGCTCACTGCACGTGTGGGGTGTAGCAAAAACCCCATGACATGATGTGTGAGGGACTTTCCTGTCACACTGTTAGGAAAATTAAGCCACAAACAACAGAGGTTCATGTGCAAAAAGAATACAGAGGAGTTCTTTTACATTATTCAAATAAAGGGAGAGGCCATGGGGCATTCCCCTGGGATCTTTCAAATTTTTGGAAGAGACAGCTTCCTTTTATCCTAATTTCCTGGCTGCATTTCCCTCTGTTTCCCAACTGGCTGAGGTACTTGAGAGGTACAGACCTCCTGGAACTAAGATTCCCCTCCAATGTATAACCCTCCCTTTTAATTTTTAATTCTCATGGAATTTATGGTTTTCCCCCATTGCTTCTTTCATATTTCAATATCCAATTTCATTTATCAGCAAACCTACAGCTTGTTTGTAAAGGCAAATATCTTTTTCCATTCATCAATCAGTGGAATCCATCCCGTGGTTTCTTTTATCTTTCAGTGCTAGTCTTATCTACCAGCAGCCCCACAGCTTGTTTAAGACAAATGTGTCATTCCTCTCAACAGGATGCAATTTGATTGGGAAAACCTTGATGATGTGACCTGAAGAGCCCTGCCTGGCTGTGGGACACTGCAGGACAGCACAGGAACAGTGCCACAGGCAGGACCCCTGCAGCTGGGGTCTGGGCTCTGGCTGGGGGCTCTGCATCCAGCAGATGGAAAATTTTGGCAATCCTGGCTGGCCTCAGAGGTCACAGTCTCCCAGCTCCCATCACCTGAGATGTGGTGACTGCTGCAGCTCTGCACATCCTGGACTAACATCAGCATTTCAGCTGGTCACAGGTGTCCACAGGCAGATGACTGCTGGACTTCTTCATTTAAGGGGAAAACCCCCCAAAAACAAATGCAAGTGTCAGAAACTTTCTTCTTGAATTCCACTAGGTCCTTTCAAATTGGATGGGGCTCCTTCATCAAAGAAAAATCTTGCTCCATGGTTGTTTCCTGTGAGATATGCTTTGACCAAGGTCCTGACCAGATGACTGCAGCTTTCAGCAGATGGAAAAAACTGCTTCAAGCAGTTTCAGGCAGATGTGACACTAGTGGGATCCAGCTGATTCATTGAGAGCTCAGACTTCACATCCTGAGGAAGGCACTGGCTGTGCAGCTATAAATCATTGTGCTGAAGAATGTGCTCACAGGACTGCTCTCCAAGGCACAGCTGGTTGGTCTCTCCAGCACTGACTGATAGTAAAATCAGGAGGAGGTTTGATCTCACCAGGTTTGTGGATGCTCTTGCATAGATTTGTTCTGCAGCAGGAAATATGATTAGGAGATACGATTAGGGGAAAAGGGTACACCAGCCTCTTCTGGTAGCACTGAAATCCCCTGTACAGGAGCATGTACACAAAAGGGAACAGTGAAAAGGGAAGCAGAGAAGTAATCCAGGGGGGATGGATGAGCTGCTGGAAGGCACTGCTGGCAGGATGCCTTGGTCCAGCAGCTGCTGCAGGGGTACAAGGGGGGCACACCCAGATTCTCTTGAGGGGTGGTCTGGCTAATCCCACTCAGCTGTGCTTGGAAAGGTTTGCTGCACTTGGGCAGTGGGAGAGACCAGCTCTGGCCAGAGCTGTCCCTGGGATGTTGGGGCCAGATGTTTTTGCCAGATAATTACCAACAATTTATAGTACTGATAAAGGCTTGGGTCAATGTGACCAGACCTGAAGTTAATCCTGTTCAAACCTCTACAAAAGCACAGCAAATTTCCAAGGCCAGAGCCCTGAGAGGGCCATTCCCACGTAAGTGTCCTGAGGATCCTTTTCAATAGTGGTTGTGCTGGGTTTTACTTTTAGAGAAGTTCACCAAGCACCATTTGACTAATCACTGCACTTTATCTTAGGTTAAAGGAATTTAAGGATTTTACATCTCTGCTGTGAATCAATACTTACACAACAAACCCCAGCTGGGATGGTTTAGATGCAGATCAGCTGCTGGTAAGAAGGAGTGCTTCAGCTTCCCTTGAAGGCAGGGCTCAAACAGTTTAAAGATTGATTTTGCAAACAAAAACATTGGCTAACACCTAATATCTGACACATAATGCTTGGGAAATACAGAGGTCCCACAGGTACAGGCTCTTCTGGGTGTGCAGAATTAAGCCCAAAGAACATCTTGTTATTTCCTAGTTGCTCTCTATTCTGACTTGCTCTGGTGCTATGCTCTGTACTTGGGGCTTGCCCTGTGTTAGGAATGACTTTGTGGATTTCAGTAACACTCCTCGAAGGATTTACAGCAGAAAAAACAAATATTTCAATAGGCTTTAAGAAATATACCAATAAATCCTTCATCAATGTGTTCATCAACTGCCACTTACAAGATGGATTTTACCTGATGCTCTTAATAGAGCAAAGAAAAATATTTATTTTAATGAAAGGATCTCAGTAGTTTGTACACACTGTCTCTGTGAAAGACATTCCTCAACCCTGAGGGTGCAGCAAACTGCACTCTTCTAAAATTGAGACATGCTCTCCTTAATTCCCCACAAGGTGACTGAGCAGTGACTTTTTTAATACAATGATCAGCCCTGAAACTTCTTGAAGAGTTGCCTTCTTCTGAAGCATCTCCCAGTCCTATACCACCTGTTTCTGCAGAAAGGCCCTGGGAAGATGCCATGGGAACAGAGGCACCCTGTGATGCTTTCTTTGTGGAGTCCTACAGTACACTAAGTCCCTGAAGGCCTGAACTCCCTTGCTCCATGCATTGGCTCAGCCCAAAAAAAAATGAAATTACTCATTACAAACCAAAATGTAATTAAATAAACCCATATAATGAAAGGAAAAGGATAAGCAGGGCAAGTCCCCACAGACATTCAGCCATTGAAGTGGTTATGGCTTTGCTGCTCCAGGGCATCACCTTTAATTCCACAGGCTGTGACTGCAGGCAGCAAAAGAGAGCTGGACCTGCAGTCTCTGCTAGAACAAGAACTGCCGGTTCAGCCTGGTGCCACCCTGCCCTGCCTTGGGCACAGGGGTGAGCACTGGGGATCCCGTGCTGGCTGTGAGCGTGCTGAGGAGAGCAGAGGACAAGGGAGAGGAGAGACACTGTCCCAGAACAAAAGGGACATTGCTCCAGCTGAAATTAATGAGCCACAGCCGTACCTTCCAGTCCACAGCATGTCCCTCATTGGTTTCCTGTTGCCCAGTCGGGGAGTATCGAGCATGAAACAAATATTCCTATACTTGTAGGTTTTACTTGTGTGAATGTCTGGCACAGAAAACATTCATCAGAGGTCAGAAATTTATCCCCTGCGAGAAGGACTGGACACAACAGCTAACAGACACAAGCTAACCAGTCTTCTTCCTGCTGGGTTGGAGACAAGTAAGTAAACTCAGCCTTAATCACTTTTGACAGCTTGATTTCAAATGCCTTATTTTGACTTGCAGTTTGTCTCCTACACTGTCTAAAACATTTCTGGTGTGCAGTAGCACTTCTTGTGGGTGCTTTTCATGGCATGAACTGCCCACTCAAAACTGTGAGCCCCAGTAAAGAGTGCAGTGTGGGGCAGGGTAAAAATGCCTTTGGATTCCTCCTTTGGTCCATCAGAATCATAGCATTCCTGACAAATTAACCAGCAATTGAGATACATTTCATGTCACTCCAGCGGTTAATTTTGACAATATCAGAACATGTGGTACTCTTCCTTGTGAAGAAAAATCCCACTCTCTGTTCTGCCAGCTGACAGGAGTACCTGTGTGCCCCTCTGCTCTTTTCCTAAAAAAAATGATGGGATTTGTCACAAACCATAACCTACAGCTGTCTAAAGCCTGCTGGCCAATAAGGACTGCTTGAGGAACCTCCCTGGGGAGCCCAGAGCCAGAAGGCAGGACGGGACACTGCAGATCATCTATTCCACCCTCCTGGCAGAGATGGGTCAAACACACACACAGGTGGCAGCTGGTTTAAAATCTAAGCAGAACATGTTTTAGCCCTGTTTAAAACCCACATGTTTTAAGTAGGGGAGGTAGGTGTGGAGCTCACCTGATTTGGTGAGGGGGTGGAGGGATGCCAAGGCTTAGTGACACTGCTGGAAGCTAACGAAACTCCTTGAGGCAGCCCTGAGCAGCACCCAGATGTGCACTTCTAACTGCCACATCCTTTGCTTGGATTTTTCATGTTTATGAGCTTGGAAGGGTAACAGCTTCAGTGGCATCAAGGGTTTACTTGTATAAACAAGCTGCAAAAGTGGCAAACAGCAGAATGCTCTGTACATCTGCAGATCAGGAGCAGCTCTCTGGCCAAAATAAAGGGGCTTCACTGTCTGCAGGCAGAGCTCAACCTGTGCTCACAAGGGAACACAGGATGAAATCAAGTTCCAATGTTGTCAAGCAGATGCAGTCTGTCAGAAAGTGAAAAATACCTCATGTTTTTACCACTGTTGAGTAAACTGTCAATTTATACATGAATTTGTTATGGTTTGTAAAAAGACTAAATTTTAAATAAATTTAGTTTAAAAAATTTGTATTTACAGAAACTAAATTTACCCTTCTGTGCATAAGGATTTCTTGGTTTATGTGAAAGTCCAAGTGAGAAAAGCCAGATGGTGGTAAGGTTTATTTCCCCATCTGTACCTGTGGGAACAGAAGTTCTAAGATCTGTTTTATAGATGTCTTCTAAGTACATTATAGCAATTCTGAGTTTGCTTTCTGTCAAAACAGAACTCCTTTATATCTGAAAGGCCAAATAATTGAGCCAAAAAAAAAAAAAGTACCCCAGTTTGTGGGCATGTAAATCCCAAAATAATAAAGTATTTTTCCTAAATAAAATGTTTGTCATTTCAATTTATGCATCAAACACAACCCCTGAATAGGCAATGAAAACATTTTGAATAAAATGTTATCAAACATATCAAGCAAGTTACCAAAAAGATATCAAGCATGTTATCAAAAAGAGCATACATCAGAAGCAGTCTGTGTGCTAAGCCAGTAGCAAAAGTAAAAATTGGGAATGGGAGTTTCAAAGTTCCCAAATACACAAGTAAGGCTCAGTGATGCCATAAACAGGCAATACACAAAACCTGATTATCAGAGCAGCATGGCACTGCCCACAGAAGGGCAATAACAGAGTAATAAATCAGGGTTCATTGACTGGGGGATTTATCTGCTACTTCTCTTTTGTAATCCTGTTCGCATATACAGGAGGAAGAAAACTGTGGGAACTCCCCTATCATTTCACCAGAAAAAAAAAAAAAAGAACAAACAACTACTATTCCTGGGAAATAGAAGTTTATGTTGCTTGAGCCAAAAATTACAAAATGATCACTGTCTTTACTGGAGAAAGAACAGAATGCACTTACTATTTCAGTACACAGAGAAAAGTGCAAGCTAGACATATCACCCAATAGTTTGTGGAGAAGAGCCTTCACATAAACAATATTTGGAACTGAATTTCACTACTACTTATCTATTTCTAAATTATACCTCTGAGAGTTTTCAGAGATAATCCTGCTTTCTCTTGCTTCTGTTACTTAGGGCCTGGAGAATACAGGGAGTGTGAGATGATTTGTCTTAAGTATTCTTCAGAAGTTCATGCACTTGGAAGCTTCTGCTAGGAAATTCAGTGTTGACTGTTGCTTTGCTGCCTTCTTCTCTTTCTGAGAGCTGGAGATTTTAGAGAGCAAAAGGGAGTGGATTAAGTGAATAAACAGCATCATCTCATGAATTTATACCTATCTGGAATGTCATATTCTTATTAACACAAATTAACATTTTCACTGAGGATATCAGTATTTGTCACTTAAGCTGCAAAACTATTTCAGCCTCCACTAACTGTGGAGAAGAAAAATATCTGGAAATGCATTAGGAGAGAAAGCAACAAACATCTTTGGACTGTTGAAGATAAAGAGTAGGAAGTTTAGCTCTGATGGTTTCATGGAAGATAAAAATACTAATATGTCATTGTCTTGGTTTCAACAGGGACAGAGTTAATTCTCATCTTAGAATTGTAAAACCATTAAGGTTGGAAAAGACTCCTGAGACTTAGTTCAACCATTAGCACAGCACCACTGAGTTCACAGTTAAACCCTTTTCCCATTGCCACATCCACACAGCTTTTGCCCCCTTCCAGGTATGTTGATTCCACCTCTGCCCTGGGGCAGCCTTTTCCAGTGCCTGACCACCCTTTCAGAGAAGAAATTTTTCTTAATACTCAATCTAACCCTCTCCTGGCACAACTTGAGGCCACTTCCTCTTGTCCTGTCACTTGTCATCTGGGAGAAGAGACTGACTTCCACCTGGCTCCACCTTCTTGTCAGGCAGCTGTAGGGAGTGATAATGTCCCCCTTGAGCCTCCTTTTCTCCAGGCTGAGCCCCTCCAGCTCCTTCAGCTGCTCCTCCTTCAACCTGAACTCTACACAGAGTTCACCTTGGGAACAGAGGCTTCTGAACATGGTATCATGGCTCTTGAACATCCAAAACAGCCCATTATTAAGAGGAAAGTGTTTTTCAGAGCTGAAAACTGAACAACAGACTCACAGAATATTTCAACTATAACCCCCTCATCGGTGAATGCAAAAACAAAGCTCCAGCTGCTGAGAAGTTTTTGTCAAGAAACATTGTTCACTTTCTTTAGAATGCTGTTCCTCAACTTCTGCTTTACAGTCCCCATATGTGCCTCAGAAAGAGCAGCTGGGTGTGTGCAGGTGCACAACAAGGTCTCACAGGGCAAAGCATCTCTCAAAAGAGAGAATTTATTTTCAAATATTCAGGTCTAAAACTAAGATCATCTACATCTTTAAATAATCTAAAAGAAATTAAGGAAAAATAAACTTGGTCACATAAACCACTCTGTTAACCTACATTTGAATAAACCATCTTCATTACAGCTCCAAAGCCTGGCAGCTGTGTTTCCCTGATATTGGATCAAGCAATTGATGACTGAAAATGACACAGATTATCCATGCTATTGCCAGAGCCAGCTCAGGGAACAGAAGGGAAGCAGATCACCTCTGTTGGGAGGAATTTCTGTGCTGGTTTAAGGTTATCATTAGCAAGTCTCAAAAGTCTATGTTGCTCCAAATCTATATACAAGAAGACACAGGGTGATTTTCACAGTAAAGTGTGTAATGTAAAAAGATTGCTACAAGTGAGGACATCTTGGTCCCCATATATTCACACCACTGTTGGTCAAAACTGAAATCCCAACATACTCCATATGTGGATGTGTCCTACTTCCTGAATCAGGAGTTAGCTTTTCTTTTGTTTGTCAGAGGATGTGTTCCCTGACATAATGAGGCAGGCTGCTTATCTATCAAAATGACAACACAGACATTTGCGAGAACATACAACAAATTCTCATTATTTACTACAAATATATAAACTGAAATGAAATCAAATTTAATAACTTGACTACATGAAAATTATGAAACAGTTTGTATTTTATACACAGCGTATGTACACTGGTTTTGGAAATGTGGTTTTATCCATGCAAATTTAATACAAAACACTATTTACAAAAAAAAAAAAAAAAACAAAAACCAAAACAGTAAGAGCATTTTTCAAAAGGAACATGTATGTTGGAAGCTCCAGCAATAATGGAAATCCTGAAAAAAGGCTTAATACAGTATAGTACAAGTTGACAATCTCCAAAAGTATGAAAGATGCACTTTACAAGAACATGAAATGCAAAATCAATTGAAATGCACTATCAAAAATTTTGCAAGTATATATACAATTTGAGCATCTATTTTTAATGATCATTCTCCTGCTGTGCCCTCAGAACTACTTCTGCCACATCCTGCACACATTTACATGTTGACCATTTGGTTACATTGCATCTTCTGAGTTTTATAACCACAAGTTACAAAATAAAATAACTGAATACCAACTGAATTGTAAAACAGTCACATTTTCATTGTTCTAGACATTCCATAATAGTAAAAACTATTCACATTACTCCCAATATATTCCACCAACCCACCCGTCTTCACTGCACCTGTGTGTGCTCCTCCTGGGAATCTCAGCCTTGCCTTGCTGCTGTGCCACAGTCAAGAGCAGCTACAGCCAGGAACTCCCATGGCTGCAGGAATGCTTCAGGCATCACATCTCTTCAGCAAGCAAACTAAACTGCATCAACAGCTCCATGTGAAGAGCACAGTCCTGCACAGTTCCAGAATATGGATTAATACTGAACAGCTACTGCAAGTTCCCGTGCCAGCTACAGCACAACCAAGCCCTACACAAATACAGTAATTTTGGAAATATTTCACGGGTTCACTCATTTTAAAATGAAACAAAGCAAAAACATATCCTTGTGGAATTTCCAAATATCGTCTATTTTACAATCCGCCTTCATAAAACTATGATGGAAAAAATTATGTTTGTCTTATTTCACATAACTTTGAATGAATTGAGGAAACCCTCCTTAGTGCCAACAATTTACTTTAAACCACTGACTTCATGCAGTAATCGAGTTACAAAACTCTGGAGGAAAACTCTGGTCTCACTGAAGCCTTGCAATCATAGACTTATTTAGGCTGGAAAAGACTTTAAATGGATCAAGTTCAACTGCAAATTTAACACTGCCAAAATCAAAATTTTTCCAAAACAATTACATATGCTGCCAGTCTGAGTTAGTCTTCTCCTTTAGAATTTCCTAAGCTACTAGTGCCACGTAAAACTTTTTTTGGTTTTTGCTTAAGATTCTAAAATTTAAAAAATACTCTAAAATTTCTTTTTTAAAAATGCAAATTGCTATATATAATTTGAACTAAAACTGATTGAGGTAATTTTATGGTAACTGGTGTTCCTTACCTAGAAACCAACCAAGTAGCTTGCAGCAATTTTGCTGCCCTTTGCCTCTCATGCTGAAAAAATAATAATAGTCAAACTCAGTGAGGGAACAAAGACTTCATATAACCACAATTTTAAGATAATATATTGCCAAAATTGTACAATGTGAAATACCTAAAGACAAATAAAGCGAAGGGCATTTTATTATGTAACAAACACAGGAGCCAGAAATGCTCCTGTGCACTGGCAAGTTTAAACTAAAATTCAATTAATCACATATATTCACTATTTAAGCAGTGAAGGGCAGCAGAATTTTTCTTCCCAGGAAAAGAGCAATATATTTTACAAAATAAACCTGTACCATAACACTTCTCATTAAGAACAGATATTTACCTTTCCCTCTGTCTGTAAATGAAGTACACATGACCCAGTGTGTTGCATACAAATCAAACTCAGCAATACTGTTTGCATTCCCTCTCAGAAATGCACGAGGGTGACATGAACTGGTTCAGAGCCACAGTGTAATTTTCAATCACAAAAGGTCTGTGGTTCCCAGAACAAAAGCTTCCTCTGCCTCACTACATCACCCACTGCTGGTGTAAGTTAAATATTGGTGAATATCTATCCTTGCTTACTCTCCAATTATCACTTGGTGTTTTTGCTCAGGTTGCAGCATCTCTCCAAGAGCAAGGAGGTGTTTCTGTCAGCAGCTGTCCTGCACAGGCCTCACTGGCACAAGGGCAGGGGATCACAAGTGGCACGTGCCAGGTCCCCTGCCCAGGGCTGGGCACAGGCAGTGCTCTCTGCACCACCAGCCACACTTCCTGCAGCACTGGCACACAGCTGTCCAAACCAAACACTGGCAAAAAGATGGCAAATTCCTTCTTGTTCTAAGCACTACTGAAAGCTCCATGCACTTCAGGATCCTTATCCCTCAGCTAATAAACATGTCCTTCTTTACTAGGAGTGAAGGCTTTTCAATGTGAAATCAACTTAGAGCACTCTTCTGCTTGGACAACTCTACTTTGCCTTTCCCACTGCTGGTCTTAATGACATTTTTTTAGTTCCAAATTTGTGTGTGTTGGTGTGTGCTTATTTGCTTTTGCTTTTCAAGTAGAGATCCTCTAACAGAAATAGACATTAGCCTTTAGTGACATTTAATTTGCCAATACCAAACCACATCTCCTATCTGCAGAAGTGCTAAAAATTCCCACAGGTTGTTTTCAGTTGAAATCAGCCTTTCAAATAAACATTTAAGGAATCAGCAAAAGGAAGAAGTGCCTGACCTTTGTCCTTCTCTTCAGTATCAACATGACACATGAAAGTTCCATTTTTAGTGAAAACCAAACATGCCTTCATTTTTGTTTGGCTTTAGCTACAGATTTATGCCAAAATCTGAGGAGACTGCCACTAAGTGATACGGTATTTGAAATAAAAATTTCAGTGCAGCAAAAACCTAATGGTTGTCCTCACCTACAACTCTGAGGTAACACCTTCCCACCTCACTTCAAAATAATTTTTCCTACCATCTAAATAATGTTTTGCTTATCAGAAATTTTTTTATTAAATGAATCCACATTACATTTTACTACTTCCTTTGACCTACCAGAGGTCATTATTGAGTCAAGAATCTCTAAAGTTTGCTGGTGTAAAACAAGCTTAAGCCACGTTTGCTATAGTGCTCAGCTCAGGTGTTCCACAAATTAAAAAGGTGAGAATCAACTCAACTCAAGGGTAAAACTTGCCTTAAGAAAAGGCTGGGATTAAAAAAAAGTAAAAATAAAACAACTTATGATTCATGTCAGTTGTTTGTTGTTTCAAATCCCTTCCTCCCTATTTTATGCTCACAGTTCTTGGTTAGATTTTGGAAGGCCTCCAGATGCAGGGGTCTGGATGGTTTCTATTCCCAGCAGTGCCCCAGCACACTGGATTAGCAGTGCTGGAGCACAGATGCAAAGCATTTCTGAGATACCCTCTGGGAAGACACACTTCACAGTAATTATTTTACTGTCACTGCTTTAAGACCTCACCATATTTGGGACATTATTGCTCAAGTGAAAGATCAGTCATATGTGACATACTGCATCCAGTGACAAAAAACAGAAAAAATGCACAAGGCCAGAAGCCCTGCCACTACGCTGATTCACTCTGTAATTTATAGTTCATGCCACATTATTGCAACATTTATTAGGAAAACTTAATGCACACCCTCCTAAAGCTTTTAATGTTGACTTTTCTTCACATCCTAAGTGAAAATGGAAAAAGTGCGAAAGGAACTGAGCAGGCCTCTGTTTTTAATTACCCTATCAGCTGTATCAAACACTAAGTAATGGCATCAAATGGAAAATGGGTCTCTCAAAATGGAAATGTTTGGAACAGGGATTCTGGAATCACAATAGTTCACCAGTGCCAGTGGAACAACTTCTTAAAAAAATTAAAGAGGAAGGAGGAAAGTGGCCCAGAGTAATCAACAACATGAATGCACTAGATCTGAGAATGAACAAAAATAAGTAAGATGCTGGGAATCAAATGAAAGGGAGAAGGGAGTAGAGTAGGCAAATTCTTGTAGAGAGAAGATAACTATTTCCATAGGCTACCTGAAAATGAAAATCTAAAATTCAAATATTTTTGGCATAATTTTTGAAATTGCTCTTAAAGAAATCACAATGGGTACAACTCAATGTTAGCAAGGCTTTAGATTATTATTTGTAAAAGCAGTTAGAGATGAGAAAAAGATTTATCCAAGCACAGTGGATCTTTTCTCAGACTGCTCCTAAGGGTAGTTAAAGGCTATAATCTTTGCCATGCTAAAAGGGAAGCCTTGGAAGAATCATGATCATCCTTCCCAATAAGAAAGAAGGAAGCCATAATAGTTTCCAAGGAATGACAAAACAAGACTGTTGCTAAGAAGTCTATGGGGAAGAACTGTGGAGTACTTTAAAAAAATTTTTTGGGGTTGTTTTCAATTTAAAATGAGTACAGAAGTTTCATATCCAATTTTCAATTTACTAAGGAGTCTGAAAAACCCCTAGATAGTCAGCAGCTGCCATGTTACATCAAGTGAATTCTTAATGTTTACACTGTGATGTAACTTAATAAAATTAGTCAAAGAAGAAAAAATGCTAGCTTAAGATCAGAATATGTTTTTAAACATGACAATGAAACAGCAGGGGAGATCAGTTTTCACGTAAATTGAAAGTGACAATTTATAGTTGGCACTTCCATGGCTAACACTGAACTAGAACTTTGCTCTGGTAGTAGCAACAACAGTGAAATGAAAGATAAGGACATAACACTCTTTTCAAGTGGCTGGTTTTTTTAACGTAGCAGGCAAGCATTTTGCTTAGTGAATTGTAACTTTTTCATTAGTTTTTGTATGACTTCTCATATAGTACCTTTAACAAAAAACAAGCCTGAAGTTGTTAGAATAATCTTTAGGAAGAGATACAAGAACCAATTAGAGATAGATTTGAAATATGCTATTTCAAATGTCAAAGCAATCCAGTTTCCTTAAACACATTTATCTAACCTAAGATTTATATTTAGGACTTTGCAAATTAATTTGTAACACCAGCCTCTCCATAAGCTATGTTTTAAGACAATGCTATATGAACAATAGTGGATTTTAACTATAACATGTACACTAACTTGTTTCAATGGATGTAAAAATAAGCAGCATTTTTAAACTTATCATCAGAAAAAGGTTATTTTTTCTGTCAGCTATTGCCTATAAGGACTACAGTAGAAGGAATAGACAATACTCCTCCCTCATTCTTTTATGAATTACATTACATGGGATCTTGATCAATCAGAAACAACAGAATCAGATCTTACTACATGCTTAGCAAACATATCCCTCAACTGAAATGAACTTAGCCTGAAATAGGAAATCTGTGGCAGTCAAAACACTTTTTAAATTGAGCTACCTATTCATAAAGAACAAACTAATACAAACAGATCTACAAGCAAAATTATGGAATTATTTGCAACTTGTTTAGAAAAGAACTTGACTGTGTATGGTTTCAAAATTTCTCAACACACGAAGAAATTGTGCAGAAGCAAACAAATACATAAACTCAGAACTTTCAAAAAACCACCATAGTGGAAATGTTTTGTTTTCACATTTATCAATCGATCTAATGTCTGAGCACAGTGACGTGTACAAACTGATCTGTGTGCTAATGCCACACTCATGTAAATTACACAATAAACCCTGCAAACACTAAGAAGATAAATACTGATGCTTCCCAGCTAAATTATGGATATACCTGTTGTAAAAATGTAATGTGAGATCAGGAGCAACTACACAAAATCCTGAACATCACAGCGTAAACCTGAGATTTTTGGCAGTTTTATCAAAATGTTCTAAATTACTCTGCATGAATCACTAGTCCTCATGTCTTACTCATCATGTGTATTTGTTTGTCCCAAACAAAGAAAAGTAGACAACTTTGTATTTGTCCAACAATACATTAAAGCAAAAGTAATTAGGTATTATCAAATTAAATATCATAAATAAAAAGTATTTACAGTATTTTCTAATTATTAAACAGCAAATAACCAATGAAATTGTGCAACAAACTTAAAACACCCAACATCAAAAATGTGAAGTATTACTTAAATCTTCACATACTGATTTTACAAAAAAAACCTATTAAAATATTAAAAATTTTTCAATTTATCTATTTTAAACAAAGAAATTTCAAAAATGTTTAAGACTATTAAGAGTTATCAATTACACAGGCACTTCACAGGTAAACAATCTACAGTACAACTGAAAAAAATATTTGGCACCAACCTAGAAGACTGGAAAAACTCAATAAATTGTGTCCTTTCCTCACTGTATCCTGTTCTGTGTAATCACCAGACACTCAGACTCAATACTGGCAATGCTAGAAGTGCGTAAGTTACAATCAGGAGTGCAAAAAACATAGAACGCAAATATTAAGCTTTCAGAGAGTGAAAGGGGATTACAAGTGATCACTTGCTCACGATTTTACCATCATACCATCGCTACATTTTTGTATCTTTAAATCAAATGATTGACTCGAAAAGTTAAAGTGACGGGGGTGTGCTTTGTACTTCCAAAAGTAATTCAAACAACATTTTCAATGTAAAAAAAGAAATTCAGCATTTAACTCTAACACTGAGATGTTAAATGGCAGCTTTTAACTCAACTAGAAAGAGAACCTGATGCTACCACGTTCTCTTTGTACATCCAATTACCAAAGAAAAAAACCAGTTATGTTCTTTTAACTGTGAACTGACTCAAAGGTTTTCACACACAGCTCCAAAGTAAGGCTCTCTACAGCATCTGGACAGATTTTAGTTTTTGATGGCTTAGGTGTTCCCATGTAGGAGGCTGAAGTGCCTCAGAGCAATCCATATCAACAGAGCAAATGGGAAGTTGTCTAGCTGCCAAGAAGTCGTGTCACATGGAAGAAAGCTGAGATACTTTCAATGCAGGCAACTCAAGCAGAGCTTGAACTGTGAGGCCAACCTTCACCAGACCCCTTTCCTCCAGAATGTGATGAGGCAAGCAAAGTCTCTCCTGCAAGAGAACACAGGACATTTAACTAGTTCCATGCCTTTGTCCCCAGGGTGGGTAACAAGCACATTCTCTGAAGCCACACATGTCAGAGAAAGTACATTGAAATCACAAGTGGCAACAGGATGGGCAGAAATCTGTTATAATTACAATCTGTTTAAAGTGTTAAACTATGACAGTGTCAGAAGATACATAAAAGACTGGTAAATTCATAAAGGACTTTCTTTTCATAAGCAGACTAAGAAAAACAAGCTGGTGGATGCTGTTGGCTCAGTGGCCTTCTTCCCCCTTTCCCTGTTTTGCAGATTTATTTCCAATCCTTCCCTTGGGATAACATAGAAGTGTGATAGACTCAATAATGAACCATTCTCCAAGAAAGTCATCATTCAGTCTCAAAATTCAGCACAAGTTGGACAATCTTCCCAACTACCAGCTGGTGTTACAATTAATGAGGTAAATCACAGCACCTCTAGCTTCTGAATGGCCTGTGGCTCCACATGAGACAGAAGCTATGGCAGAGCAGTAAACCAGCGTTTAAATTTATGAACTAGTTTTATTCTTGCACTAAAGAAGATCAAGGGAGTTTTTCTGTCCCATAACATGCAGGAATGATTGGATTTTTAGGGGTTTTTTGCTCTCATAAAAGGATAAACTTGGGCAACAGAAGCACAAGTAATGGGCTGCAACTACAGCCATGCTAAAAAAGCCAATCATTCAGCCTACAGACTTCTGCAAGTGCGGGACATTTCCTAGGCAGACTGAACTCATGCCAAAGTGAGTTTCTAAACTAAAGACTTTCAAGCTTTGTTTAGATGACAATATATTTCACAAGGAGGTCAGTGTTATTTTTACTATTAAGAACTGACTAGAAATTCATGAAGCAACTTCCTCAAGTTCACCCCATAAGTCTGGAATTAGTAAATTCTCTGGTCAGTGTCATAATGACTATTGCACCCTAAATAAAGCTCCCCTAACCCCCTAAACTCAGTATTTGCTGACTTTTTCTGTCGTTATTAATAAATCAAAAAAAGCAATCAGCGTACCTGTGGAACGCCCAATTTTTTACAAGCATCAAGAAAGTTTTCAACATTTCTTCGGCACTTTGCCATGCTGAGTTTAGGCTGTGAAGACAGGGTATTAGATCTTCATCAGATACTCATGAAGGAGTGTATGTTTCTGATGCAAATTCATTTACAGTTACTAAAACACAAGACACATTCTATGAAGACTCAGTAAGAGGAAATAGCTCTTAAACTAGACTTCTGAGCCTTAATGCTTCTTCCAGAAAAACTGAAGTGAGTAATGTAGCAAATTAATGTGGTAAACATGAGTCACAATGTTTTATAACTGATATTCAAAAGCTTGTTTTCATGAAAGATGTACTAAAAATGAATTAATTATTTATGCCTTACCACTGCTGGTGATGGGACATGAATGCTGGCAACAGAACGCGGCCTTATGTGATTGGCTAAATGGCAAAGAACCACCCCATCCATCAACGCTGCTCCAATGTCATCTGGCAAAATTACCTTCAACCTGGATTCAAGATTCTAGGAAAAAGGCCATAAATAAGTTACTCTCAACATTAATTAATTTTTCATTTTAAATCCAGGGTATTTTTAAAGCATGTAGATGTTTGAAAGGAACATTTAATACTAAAGTGAAATAAACAGAACAAATTTACGCTTTACTCAGTATGAACATCTTTTTCTCCTTGTAGGCCCTGTGTTCCTGTTGTTTATATTATTGGTTTTTTCTTGTGTTTTGTGGGGTTTTCTTAAATGACACAACAACATACATTGAGAAAGACATTCTGCCAACAATGACCAGAATACACAGCTCTCAAACCCATACAACAAACTCACTGCTCATAACAGGAAAGCACTAATTCAAGGACAGAAGTGTTATGCTGAACATGTCATCAGTGCTTAGTGGGCAGAATGGGTTGAAACCATACAGGATTTTATGAGAAGGAGGAAAAGAAAAAACAAGGAGACAACTGTTGGAAAGGCTATTTCACTCGTACAGATGCAAGTTAGGCTGGCCAAGGCCTCATTCTTCTGTTGCAAAACAGACAAGGCAAACAATGGTTTTTCCCACCCCAACACCAAGACTTTACAGCTCAGGAAATGAATCAGACAAAACAAATATCCTTCACAGAAGTCACACCACAAATCAGCAGTGCCGTGAAAATCAAAGCAGCTATGATTTAGTTAATACTAAATGCTAAATGCCTTGAAAGCAGAACTACACACACAAAAAAATAAATACTGGAAATCTGAAATGTAGATCATATTTAGGATCTATGGAATTTGTAGAAACTTTCTACACTCAAAAAGCATATGGCCATTTAGAAAACAATTATAATTTTTCTTCAGATCTCAGGTCAAACACTAGCAGATTTATTGTCTCCCTAAGAAAATTTAAAACCTTAGGAAAAAAAATTCATTTCACTTTGTTTTTTAAAAAGAGAACAACCCCAACTAATTTCCAGTTGGTATTTTGGTTTGACCCAAACCAAAATGTTTGGACCCAAACAAGTACCAGCATAGCCTGTTAGATGAAATTCCTCAGGAAGAAACACCACTACAGGGATGCCCTTGTACAACTGCAACAATTTGCATAATTTTAAAATGAAGCATTAAACTGTGGTACAGAGCAAACTGAATGCACTGCACCTGTATAGTGAATGATGGTACCTACACTGCGAAGCTGTCTGATTTGCTCCCTTTCTTCCCTTAAATGTTCCATTTTCCTCCTCATAGTAAACCCAGGATCCACTGCACCATAGTCCTGGCGTGAGGCACGGCTGAAAGCTAGCAAACATGAGGGAAGTCAGTCAGCAGAATTCAGATTGAAAACATTCAAAAACTAAAGTTCCGTAACTGAGGATAAAAACAGGAAAAAAAACTGTAGAACTTTTAAGAATAGATATATTTAAGCATCCTGCTAGAAAAAATGCTGCCTATGAATTATCTTCAAATAAAATGCAGAGATCATCTTAAGTATAAATGGATAATTAGAAAATACGGAAAGTGAACTGACTTCAATATTGAAGTATCAGTATGGGACATACAACTCCATCTGCACTTTTTCAGCAATCTCAATCTAGCTTTGAAAATATTCGCATTGCTTTTTATTCTTACTCAACTATAAAGCCTTTAAGCCATCAAAACTCAAGAACAATTGTGTACTGTTTCCTTGCTCTTTGACAGTGACTAAGTATGCAGAAAATAAAAGAGTGGGGGGGGGGGGAAAAAAACTTCAAAAAAACCCAAACATATCACTCTTCAAGTTGAGGAGCTTCCAATTATTTGTTTGCGAAAGCAGCTGTCTGTGCCTTTCCCAGTGTGATAAGTAAATTGAGTGAACTGCTGTACTGTGACATCTGCTATGCTTACTGCCTCTTGCAGCCTGGGAAATAAACACAGTGTTAGAGAACAGCAGCTTACCTGACCTTGGTTTGAGACCAAATGGACCATGAATGTTACTATCTGTCCTTTCATAATCCTGTTAAAAGAGATTAAGTCAGTTTTCTTCCACTCATTAAAACAAATAACTTTTGTTCCCATCAAGATACTGTTTAAATTATTCTTGCCTAAGGAGAGTCCTTCTGCTTAACTGTAAAAGTCTTTTGAAGAGGACAATACAAAATAAATTGAATTAATGTAACCTTACCACATACAGATAAAACTGTCATAATGAGAAAGAAAAGCAGCATCACATTATCTAAAATCTATTGCAAAATATTTCAAACTACTGCAAACCATTCTGTGAACAGAGTTTAAGCCAACTGTAAGCAGATGCAAATAGTCTCCTAATGTTTAGCATCAAAACATTTCTTAAGAATTATCCACTTCCAACTACAAAGACCAGGTTTTTCACCTTTCTCATCATCTGAAAAGAGAAATTCACTCAATATCTTGGTATGTACATGAGATAATCCTTGTTTCATTCCAGTGTATTCTGGGAGATGTTTTAATTCTGCTCTCTCAGGCTCCTTACTGACATGAGGATGAAATGCTCTCACTGTGACACTCCATGCACAGCCACCCCTGAAGGAAGGCTGCACCACCAAGGTGACATCCAGGATTGAGGAGGAAACTCCTTGAGAAGTTTGAGTTTCTTGAGAACCTTTGGGTTCCTGGTGATGTATAAAATACTAAACCATAAACTCCAAATCTTCTCAATGACTATGTGCCCTGAAGTTCCTTAGGAAGGCCTATCAAATATAGCAAATCTGATTTTTGTTTCATTAGTATTTTCGTCAGAAAAGACAATGGAGACAAAGCAATGCACCTCTCCTCACACCAGCAAAAAGAACTCAAGGGGAGATCAGTTGCAAAGGTAAAACAAGTTGTACCGTCTCTAGTTTCTATCTCTTTTTGAATTTTTATGATAATTAAATAATTCTAATTGTAATTTCAAAGGAAACTAACAGCTTTGTACCTGCATGAAAACCTGGTGACAGCAATGAACACAAAGAAATGTTTGTTGAATGAAAAACAAACCCACAAACTTGTACCTCAGACGACACAGGAGACTGTGGGGACACATTAGTATTATCACTGTCTTGCTAAAAAGAAATCAAAGAGATGAAATTATAAAAATGAAAATGATGATTTAACAAGAAACATGAAATTATGAAGCACACGATACATGTAACATTTGTCAAATATGCTCCAAACTGTCAGCAACTTAATTTTAAAATAGGTAAGGCAAGGAACCACTGTTTGCTGTTTACATCAAATACTAGTTTTACATCACCTCTGCTTGATAGGTGAATTAATTTTGCTATTACCAAAGCAAGCAAATGTCCTACTGCTCCCCAGCAGGCAAGCATGATAATT
This sequence comes from Sialia sialis, assembly GCA_009812075.1. Lineage (NCBI taxonomy): Eukaryota > Metazoa > Chordata > Aves > Passeriformes > Turdidae > Sialia > Sialia sialis. The sequence continues at coordinate 4,104,381 of VRYO01000570.1, forward strand.
TTTTTCAAATAAAGGAGTATAATAGTTATTTCTGCTATGGCTTTGGAATGCAAAGTTAATTTGTTCAAAAATGACAAGAGAATAAAATTATTTTTTAATATTTCACACAATTACTACATCTCACCTCATCATTTTCATTTCCACTTGAACTCTTTCTGGAAGACTTATACTGCAAAACACACACAATTATTACTTTAAAATGGAAGCATGGTTTACATTTGAACTAAAAAGCTTACTTTCACACAGATGATACTTATTACTGATGAAGCTGCTGAGAAAAAAAGCCACGTTACCGAAACAAAGGAGAAAAAAAGAAACAAACCAGAAAAGAACATTTCGACATTTCTAGGTGAGACAAGACCTTCATTAGTCGAAGAGATAAGCACATTTTAAAACTAAACACTTCTACAATGTGAACTCTGCACGTGACAGCTGATCCAAGTAAAAAGATCTTAACTGCTAACATGAAACATTACTTCTTAGAAAAAATTATGCAACCTATGAAAGCTACTTTTGTAACATGTTTTATGTGACTAAGATTGCTTACACTTCAGGAGATTGACTGGACATTGTAAAAAATGAAATTGAAAAAGATTAAGGATGCCTTTAAAACTTCAAAGCCTGATCACACCCTTCCATGTATTTAAGACAGTGCTTTTCCCACAGGTTGTCTGATTTGTTGTGTATTGCCTTCACCATTGTCCCACTTTCCTGATTATGCTAAATTGGAGGAAATTAAGGAGGAACTGAAAGAAAAAAAATACAAAAGTCATATTTAAAAAATAAATGTATTTAATTGTCTACAATCAAGTGTACTAAGAAGCAGAAAGAGGCCCACGCAGATCGAATTAAAAAGATTGTCAGTACAAAAGTCTAAGTTTGTGAGGTGTATGTGGCCAGGCTACTCCTCCTTACTTGTGCAGGCTAAGTAAGAAACAACTACATTGCCACTGGTTTCTCACAACACTGATACTTATTTTTGCCCCCCAGTTTGCAATGGCTGCCAGGTTCTGTTCCAGTGGCTCACTGCCTTGGTTTTGCAAATGAAACTGTAAACAGTGTGTTTTGTCACTGGTACAGGCTGTTTAATTCACTCAGGAGACCCATCCAGAGCGTGGGTTTCAGGCACCTGCTTCCACCACGGAGCTCACGACCGACTGGTACATTATGAGGAACCACTCCTGTACTGGTGGCACAGCTCTAACCAGGCAAACAAGTGAATTCTGCTTTACTTAGCAGTTTCTCTCTTTCTCCTCCAGTGCTACCGCAAAAAATTAATTTCAGGATGAAAACCCTGGAAAGAGGACACAACTCCATAAATTCTCTGGGGGAAAAAAACAAAAAGCTTCTGTAATCACAAAAATCAATGTATCTGAACTGTATGGCATGCTCTGCTCTCCCAAGAATTCAATTTCTTTGAAGTTCCCTGGCATTTCACAAAGATGTTTGAGGGCAAAGACCCAAGAAACTAATTTCATAAGTTACAAATTTAATTCTAATTCAACCTAGCACTGCTCAGAACTCTCCTATTTCTCTCCATAGCCCAAAAAAAATATTACCCAATGCTGCCAGAACTTCCCCTCTGTTCTGCAGAAAGCAGACACTGGCACCTGCTGACTGAGAGTGCTCACTACAGCAGCAAGGGAACACAGGGAAAATTTTCCTTCTGAAATGCAAACTAATGCTATGAGAGCCAAAAGGCATAAATCGTTCCTAAAACCATTCTGCAAAATAAAAGGCAGTATATTTTCTTTGCACTAAAAATAAGTACATAAACAGCTAAATAAAAATTCCTCCAAAGAGATGGTGAATGGCAAGAATAGTTTTTGGTTTTGCCAGAAAACAACAATTAATTACTTCATTTTAATGATATACAAAATCTTTGACCAATACTTTTCCTCGATTTTCCTGTACTCTCAAATTATCCTAAGTACATATGTATTATATGTTACATGCAAATTTAAAAGCATCACAACCTTCGAGGATTTACCTTTACTTAGTTTTACAGTTTCTTCTACTCTTATTTAAAACAAAAGAAGTGTTACCCACCCTCACTCCCTCCATTACCTTGAAATACTCTTTTCTAATTTGTTTACTTCTCCTTCTTTCTTCATTCTGCCAGATTACTGGCTGTGTTTCTGGCCAATGCTGCTCATCCACTGAATCCTTCTGGTTTTCCAGTGGCTATCACAGTCAGAAAAAATTTTATGTAAAATATAAACATACCCTCTTGTGTATTAGCACAAATTACTATGAACTACAATTGTTAGTTGTTTGCCTGCGTCAATCTAGCTTTATGACAGTCTCAATGGTGATTCTGATAGAAATCACTTACTTCTTTTCAAATTCTAAAATATTTTTCACAGAACAAAAAGAATCTATGAAATAATTATTCAGAAAATAACACTTTTCAGCATTGAGACTAATTTCTTAGGTAGGTTAAGAAACCACCAAAGACTGCCAGAAATACTCCAGTTTCCAGTGTGATTAGCCACTGGCACATCTAATTTCCCACTGTGAACACTCATCACAAAGAGAAAAAGGCTGGGTACAACAAGACAGTTTGAGTATTTGTTGGTTGTTCCTATTTAAAAGATTATACACCCCAACAAGCTGGAACAGAAATCTCTCTTTCAAAGTACTGTATTATGCAGTACATACTGAGAAGACAGATAAAGTAGATTGAATCTTAAATAATAATAAATATATATGACTACATTATGAACATTGTGTCTACATTATGAAAACTGAAAGTAAATAATCTGAACAGACTGTTTCCTGAGGGTACCACAATATTTCTGTTTCTTCTTACAAGAACAGGAGGGCATTTAAAGCAATTGTAGATATCCAACAGATTAGATTGTACTCTCTACAGTTTAATTGCAATTTTGTCATATCATGCAAGCTTTTCACTGAGGTATGGGAAATAAAAGGCCTACATACTTCAACCCAACTAGAAGTTGCAGCTAAAAACCAAACTGAGCACTATGGTATATTAAGATGTATATAATAGAAATTGTATCTATTATATAATATATAATAATATATTATTATATAATAAATTATTGTATAATAACATTTTATTCCATATAAACACCTAAAAAACTCTAGAACCTACCTAAAACCCAAGAAAGTAAAATTTATGCCTCATTGGTTTCAAGACCTTAAAGCTGGTACTACTTGCTTTTAAAACAAAAGGCCTCCATTACAAACAAGTCAAATGCTATCATAAGATTCCACCATAAATTAGACATCTTCAAGAACTATGTTTACAAGCAACCACACGAATACATACAAGTTTTCTGCCACAGAGTCAAAATCAAGGACACAACAACAACGAAATCACTCAAATATAAAGCCACCACATACCACATTTACATTTGAATATTTACCTGCCAGCTGTATGGGGACACTGGGGAATTCACTTCATTTGTTGAGACACTAAAAAGTAAGACAAAAGACATTGAGGCACACTACTTTTCTGTGCACTTTCAAGCAAGTTACTTGAAAATATATCAAAAAAGTAAACCCTTAAGAAGTGGCTTTTCCACAGCACTACAGTATTTTTTGGCCATCTGTATAAGATGTCACAATGTGGCTTAAAAGTATGACCACTTAACTGAAAACTGAAACCATAATTCACTCTCCTTTAACAACTTTTTTCCACACTAAAGTGCTTTATTCAGATAAAGCTTGTTTTGAATTTTTAGTTTGTTTTGTTTTTAAGTCTCGGAACTGCCTGTTTTATTAACAAAAAAGCTGAAATCAAATTTAATACTTCCTGGATCACCCTATAATAAAGAAGCCTAACAGGGGTGCACACTTGAATAGGGGGCAGCAACTCATAGAGAAAAACCTGTGGTAAGTAAGCAAGGCCTGGAAGGTTCCAAGCAACAGCTGCAGCATGAGTCACACAACCACAGGACACATGTACAGCCAGCTCTGCAAAACCACAGGTACCACTAAGAGAGGAGACAGCCAAAATAGGATGTGTCACACTAAAAGAGCTGTCCTGGGTCAAGACGCTCCCCTGAGATGTAGCTGAACTGCAGAGAGCCATTCCCACCCCACTGCCATCCAGCATCACCAGCAGTTAGAGCTTTTTTTCTCCCCAAACTGGGTCTGGACATTTTCCATTTCCCTAAAGACAAGGCTTTAGGTATTTCTGATCATTGATGGTTTCTGGTTTGCTTTGTTTCTGTTGTTTGTTTGTTTTTTGGTTTTTTTTTCTTTCTTTCCTTTGTTTTGTGTGTGGGTGTTGTGCTTCTTTTGTTTTTTTAATTCAAAGAAAAAGCCTATGTACAGCTCCTGCAGGCAGTGGATTCCTCAGTAACAAAAAGGTGCTATAGACTGAACTCTCAGCAACACGCTTCCAACAGCTCTTAAGAGCACAAAAGGACTAACAAAGAGGAAAAATTAGATGCCTAAGCACAGCTCCAGTGCCACCTTGTGTAACACAGGATGAGACAGGTGCACAGCACCATCACCTATGGGAGGAGGTACAACCTTCCACACTGGAATTGGAGGCCTAAAATATAAATGAATTGCTGCCATAATGTTCCTGGATGACATCAACTTTCCTAAATGCTCAGAAGAACACTGTTTTTTAATCTGAAAGGAAGAAGATTGAGAATACTATTGTAGCTTGAATTTCATCATGAGCCAAAAGCATTATGACAGAAGATGGCAGTCACAAACAAACAAAAATGAAACTAATGAAAGATTGAAAGTTGTGATACATTTAAGTATATCAGTACCATTTTTCAGATTCCATTGGTTGCTTTGGCCTGTTCCTTGTGTTTACTGAAACTGAATGATTAAGAAGCCTGGAAAAAAAAAGTATTTAAAAATTTTCTTAGAATGTTACTTTCACTGCATCACATTTCCTGTAAATAAAAAGTTTTGTTAAGTGGCATCTTCCATAATATTAAAATGCCTGTGTACACATACGAAATCCAAGCCCATTCCTGTTTCCATTTAAATTAACACTATCATTTCCAGTTCCTGAAGTATTTCAAGTTCTGTATTTTAAGGAAGCAACACTTGGTGATAATTCAAACCAAAATGAAGTCTCCTCTTATTTTTCTGCCTAAATAGATAAAATTTCAACTGATCTCACACCTTCGTAAAGTCATGCTGCTCTCAACACAAAAGGCCCCACTGTTCACTAAAATTAGAAGATGAAAGATAGTCAACCTAAAACAGACCAGAAAGTACAGAGACAGACTGAGCACAAAAAAGTCAATTAGGAGGGGCAGATGAGAAGGTGACTGAGAAAGAAACAGCGCAAGTGCAAAGGAAATGCAGATTAAAAGGTGAGGTGGAAAATTGAGAAACACAGGCTAAGAACTAAATGAAAAATTTAATGGAGAATTTAACAGAAATTCCCTTTTTCTAAAGGGCAAACAGCCAAAAAGTCTAAACTTACAGAGATTCAGAAATGTTTTTTTCTGGGGCAAACACAAACAAAACTATCAGTAACACTTAAAACTGAATGTTTTCAAATAAGTATCACCTTGAACTTAAGTGACAAATTCTGAACTTGAAGGTAGCAATATCACAGTTCAACACTGACTTCATATGCAGAAGTGTGATGGAAGTGTATTTACTTTATATTATTGTAGAATTATAGAGAGAACTATAGAACTAGAACTGTATAGAATTATATTAAGAAAAAGAATATACTAAGAATCAAAACACAACTAACTATTCAGTGGAGAAAGTAAAACAGTAGCTTTTTATATTTCTTTACCATTACATAGTGCAGCACAGTCAATAAATGACTGATGATTTTTCAATCAAACTTCTCTGATTAATGTGCTAACTTTGAGCTCAGTAATCTCATTTGCAGTATAAATCTCTCACTGTGTGACCCTCAGTTTAATGGGATTATGAGAAGTTAAGCCTATAAACCTGCAAATGTCCGTAAAAGTTAAAGCCTGTAAAAGTTAAGCCTGTAAATGTCTGCAGCACCTGCTTCCTGTATTTTGTGTTCAGAAACTAAATTTTGAGAGGGCATTCCAGAATTAATTTATACTACAGCCTGAAAAAAGTGTAACCAAAAAACATATTCAGAGCATGGGTTATCAATCCCGAATATAAACATGCTATTTTAAAGTCATTACATTTTGCAGAGAACTCCTATTTAAGCTAGCTTTGTCTTCAACTGAAAGCAATTGAAATTCAGTGAGACTTTGTATCAAGCAACAATTACAAGTAAAAAATAATTTAACTAAGTTTGATGCAACACTTGCACCAAAACTGACACTGTAGTGTAAATGCAAAGATTGCATATAATACAGACTATTGTTATATGAAATTCAAGGAAAAACTATTCAAGCTAATTCTAACATACACTTTTCAGCTACTTTTCACCATTTCTGTGCAACATGTATATAATTAATGACTGAGTCTATCATGAACTAAAATTATTTAAACAGAGTATATTCTTATACTTCCTAAAACAAAACCAGTAATTTTTGAAAGTTCCTGTTTAAAACCTGAAGAATATTGATGGGGAAGTAACAGCAAGTTCAGTATCTGATGTGTTGAAAGCCCAGTAACAGAAATCTTAATTTCCTGTGGAACAATGAACTTGAAAGCTTTTAACTAAAGGAAATAGTGAAGAAAATTAATCTGAACTTACTAGATTACAGACAATTGGCAAAGTAATTTGTTCAGCTGGAAGGGGGTCGGGGGAATCACTGCAAGTATGTTAATTACTGTCTTCCAGGAAATCCAATGCAAAGCAGAGTATGTAAGATGAAAGTAGACGTAGTTCAAGTTCAGAAGTTACACTCAAGTGTGGTGCTGATGATCCAACAATTTCAGCAACTGCTGCCATTTATCCTACTACTCATTAAATCCAAACCTTTTATTGCATAGGTCAATTATTGGGCCAAATGCTGATGATCTGACTGATCTGTAAACTAAGAACTTGCATATGAAACCTGTGCTAGAACTGCAATAATTTCCCATTTATGATTCCTACAAATTACACCAATTCTGTTGTTATAGAGGTAGCACACAAACTAATCCTCTGAAAGGGTTCTAAAACTCATACAATTTTTAAAATCTACATTACTCAACATCACATATTTATATATTCTACTTCTATATTATGCAAGCACAACATCTGAGTAGTGGATTTGGTTTGCTAATTTGAGATTTTTTGGTTAACGTACTAATTGTTGTGGGTTTGGCATTGGCTAAATTTTTTATGTGTGTTTCACAAAGACGCCAACTTTTTTTTACTAACAATGAGTCAATATTTAAAATCAAATCAATCTTTATTAGTTCCAAAAGTGGCTGCTCAGGTTTTAATAAAAAACTATTTTAAAAATTTTATATAAACTACTATGATTCCGAAGTGTTTGATCAGAAGAGAGAAAAAGGCAATGGCAAGACCAACAATGCTACTGGAAAATATTTCCTCATGTTTCAGATTTTAAAGTGCAATCTCTTCTCAGCCACTTATACTTTCAGATTTTGTGCAAACATAGCAATGATGAACGGACTACAAATGAAGTGAACAATGGCAGTGTTATTTTAAGGTTCGCTATCTTCAAGTTCAGACAAGCAAGTACTACCCTGACTCTCTACAGTGTAAAAAGATACTAGAAATCCTGTGCAGTGAGACATAGATTATTTATTTTCTACTTATTCCAGAACAGCCCACTGACTTCATATCTGGCTCTGCTTAGTGACTGAAGCTGTGCTCTTCTGGATTTAGACAGTTTTAGGAAATCACTGCTGCCAGGTAAGAACCCAGACTTAATGTATATGCAAATTCAAACAGGCTCATTTGGAATCAATGACAATTATTGAATCTAAACTACCTACTGTCTTTTGAAAAAGACCAGGAGTATGCAGACATAGTTATACAGAGCTTCAATTTATAAGGCAACAAGGTCTGAAATCACTTCATTCAACACATACACATTTGAGTATAGTCTAACCTATAATCCATTTTTAAGTTACTGGTGAGGTTTGCATATTATGAATGCTTCCATAATGGGTCAAATGCAAAACGAATTATCTCTGGTCATGCTAACTTGAAAACGATCACTTTAAAATCAAAGTATCAAACAAACAACACAAAAACACCTGGCAAACAAAACCCCAAAAAACTAAAAGCACTACTTTGCCTGAGGTACTATATCTGAAATTGCATACTTAAAGAAAAATAAAGTCTTTTAGGTTTGGACTCAAATTATTCTTTGGAGAATTGCCTAATTAAATATCAGTATTCCATCCGAAAGAACAAAATATTTGGCAAACTGCTCTTGATAACAAAACATCTTAGGCTAACTCAGCCAATCCTTTTAACTCTGTTTTTGTTCAAGAAATGGCCAAGAGCATTTCTTTTGTCCGCATTTGAACTCTTTATACCTTGATGCACGTCCTGCCGCCCTGGTCCTCTGGAAGAGCTTTTCACTGAATGAAGTTCTATAGCTTAGTGGCCTTCGTCTGTATTCACATTTCATGCACACCAAAGCCAAAGACGGAAGGAGGAAGCAGGATAGGTTGATGGGAGAGGACAGGGAAGTTATTAGCATAGCAAGCAAAAGGAAAGGAGACTGCATAATATTGAACAAACAGAAATGTGATTAGTAAGGAATTAGTTTGTGATGCTTAACTTCCCTGAGGATTCTGTTCACTGCTTGACCGTATTTTCCACAAGCATAGAAATATCTTCACTAAATACTAAATAATATTCTTCTTGCCAGTTAAAAAACCTCATGTATTCAAAATCAGGGCTAGATTTTCTATTAGAGGAGCTCATGTACCTAAAGATACATAAGCAAACTTGAAAATATGAATGCTAAACTAAGAAGTAAAACTTAACAACTATTAAGATTGCACATGTGCATAACTCAAGACAAAGCAGAACAGTTAGCAAGACCATTGCATTAAGACATAACAACATATGACAGGTAAAATTCAAGCTGCAGTAATTCAGAGGAGGAGTGGCCTAGCATTTCAAATTATTAGAAAACTGAGAAATACTTAAACAAGAGCCTCAAGGAACATAAATAACCATCATAAAAAAAACCTAAGGTAAGAAAAACACCCTCATTCTCTCTTCCTTAATAGGAGAAAATTATGCATTCTTGGCCTTATTTGCAGGTACTGAGAACATACTAGCATTAAGATTTCATTCTTATGTTTCCCCTTCCAGTGAACATCAACCAATTCTTGAATGCAGGGCTTGGATTTCTAAGCAAAACCTGTTTTACCTTTCAGACATGCACACTACTGTTACTATATTTACCTAATATAAAATGCTGTTGAATTTTTAAGACCCTGCAATTCATAGTATTGGGATCTCAGTTTCTTTGAGGGCTTCATGTGTATTTCAACCATCTTAAAAGCAAAGCAAAAGAGTCTCAAAATCACACAGAAACTTGAAAGAAAAGAAAATAGTATTTAAAGTTGGTATGAACCTACATCCAGTACTATGGGATACTGAATGAGTGTTATGAACAATACAAATTTTACCTCAGAGTAGCTTACTCTCCAACTACCTTACAGCATTTGCCTGCTATGCCAACCTGGTCATTTCCATGTGACTCCAGCTATTCCTTCCTGTTCTTCATTTTACACAGTTGCTAACTTGTTCTATTGCTTTCCTTTAATCTGCTGCTTGTTTCATGGCTTCTTTTCAAAAATTGTTCTGTTGAGATGCTCACAATGAAGCAGAGAAAGGCAGGTGGTTGAAATGATTTATTTTTATACATAGATATTGTCATTTGACAGGATAATGTTCAAACAAATTTCAGTCCACAGGATATTGACTGAAGGAAGTATCACCAAGATTAGCTTGTATTGGAATAAAAATAACCTGTCACAAACAAACTGTAGGGAGGTTGTGTAATTCAGACAAGAAACACAGGGCAGGTATCTTGACAGAGTCTGTCACTTCACTCTTTAGCAGCTGGATAAAACTGTTCTCAAAACAAGGCGTCCAAAGCTTTTGTGTGTAAGAGAAGTTAAAGAATAAATTAATCATAAGAGAAGTTAGTTTAACTAATATTGTTATACCTGTGTTTTTGCTCTTGCTGCAACAACTGAGCTGCTATTTTTCTCAAGTCAGTCACTTCTTTGAGTTCATTGTCATCTTCAGCCAGCAGTTGTTCTTTCTGAAATCTGAAAAATTAAACATTAGTGACCTGCCTGACTTCAGTGAAGCAAGACACAGAAATGGCTCATTATGGCAATAACTAAGCAGTGCATCCTGTACGCTTATTCTCTGTCCAAGAGGAACACTCTGTTCAATATGAGAATTCTTTCCTCCATATGCAAGGAGCTTAAAAAAACCCCACAATCACCCCTGCCACTATTAGTAAAACCTACTCAAAAAAGACAAAGAAGATTTACCTTTTTTCATCTCCCCAGTCCTCATTTTGTTCTATTTTCTGGGATTTCTCAGGATGTTTTCCCCGTTCCTTCAACAAAATGGGGAAAAAATAACCATTTGAATTTAATTAAAGAGCGGGAAAAAAAAAGGGGGAAAAAAAAAAAAAATCAAGGCCACTGAACAGTTTTTCTTTTGTCAGTCTCTGGTACCTTGACATAGGAGAGCAGGGGGCCAATCTGTGCATCTCCCCGCTCAGGAAGAGCTCCCTCCTCTGTGCTGGGATCAATGTAGTCAAACGCCTCCTGGTCTAGGGAGGATTTATGAAGAACAGGAAAATTATTAAAACAGTTCTCTTGATCAAATGTTATTCCTGAGAGAAATAAGTATAGTAATTTCACAACTATAAGGCACACCAGATTGTAAGGCGCACTTCCAGGTTGTTGGCAAATTTCCAAACTTTGTCCATAAATAAAGGCGCACTGGACTATAAGGCGCACTTTTTTTTTTTTTTTTTAGCGAGGATCCGCGTGCAACAAAGTAACGAATTAGTAACAGAGTTTACTGGCAGGTGCTCAATTTGCAAACATTTTTCACGTATTGGCGTAGCCTTTAAACGCAGCCCCAGGCGCCCTCCCTGTGCGGCGGGCCCCGGCACTCCCGCCCGCCCCTGGCGCCGGCAGCTCTCGCAGCTCGCACTTCCAGGTTGGCAAATTTCCGAACTTTGTCCATATATAAGGTGCACCGAATTATAAGGCGCACTTCCGGGTTTCCATCAAAATTTTAGTCAAAAGGGTACGTCTTAAGAGTCGTGAAATTACTGTACTTACAAAAAACGTCAAATAAAGATAACACATAGAAATTGTGCCTTAAGATATAATCTTTTTTTCCTTTCGCTCAATCCTTTTCCGCTTGTGATTACAACATTGTTTTCTGAACTGACGAACACGCAATACCCACACACGATCCTGTAATTTTGTGCCATTTCTTACATTAGATTCCCTAAGCAAAGTATCTCTGTTACCTAAAATGACAAATGCACAACTGCTATTACCTTTCTGTGCATCAAGTTTACTTCCCATTACGTGATTGTCATTCCTTAATGTCTGCTCCTTTGTTGACTCTGACACCTGGGAGTGAAGGCTGATTGTATCATCATCAGACGGCTGCAAAGACATTCACATTTAGTGCAGAACTGACATGGAAATGGTATTTCTATGTGATTTCCTATATTCCCATCATATTAATTAGAATCAACCTTAACCAGAAAAGTTAAAGAAACATATAATTTGTGTCTGATATGGCAGTGTAGGGTTTAAACTCAACTGCACACATACTGAAAGAACATTAAATGCAACTTACTGAAGTATTTCTCAAATGATAAAAAATACAAAGGAAAAAGTTCTAAAAAATCAGAAATTACAAATTCAACAGTGAAAAAATACTCACTTCTGTAGTGGACAACCTTTTATCCCCATTATCACTTCCAATGCCAGAGTCTGGTCCATGGTTTTTATTGGGATAAAAGTCCTCCATGCTACATTAAGACAAACACACACCAGAAAAACCCACACAAGAATGAGAGAAACAGTAGTTTCACCTTCCATAAGAAAATAAATACCCTTTGCAAAATATGTTCTCTATACTCAAAAACCCCACTACTCACCTGTCTGTGAGTGGCTGGGAGGGGATTCGTTTACCTAATGATGGAAGATCCAATGAATCTGGTTTTTTATCTATTCTGAGGCACGCCTGAATACTGAGGAATTTAAATATATGTACTTTGCCCTTTAAACATATCTGTAGGGAAACACAGGAACAAAAAGAAGTCTTAATTAGACAGCAATGTCTGCTGAGAATACACTCCAATAAATACCTGCTGCACTGCAATTATAGCCATACCATCCCAAAAGGAGAAATACAAGAAGTACAGCTAAAAGAAAAGAAAACTTGATTGGTATAATTTAAAACAGCTTCCTCTAGGATCCTAATGCAAATTTCTGTACTTGTGTACTTTAATACTAACCTGTGCTGGTGGTATCTGCATTGGATTGTTATCCAAAACTATAACTTGTAAGTGACGTAACTTTCTGTAACAAATGGGAATTTCTGTAATTTTATTACAAGAAAAATCCAGCTTTACCAAGGGAAGGTCTCCTAGTTCTGCATTCAGGAAAAAAAAGCAAACAAACAAACAAAAAAAAGAATCAGTTATCTTCTTAACACTTTACCTAATTTGCCTACATCAATGGAAAGAAGATGAGTAGCTCACCATCTGGCAACATATGGAGATTATTTCTTCTTATGTTCAATTCTCTAAGTGACTGCAATTTTCCTATTTGCTGAGGAAGAACTTGAAGTTCATTACAGCTAATATCCTAAGAAAGATATAATTAATAAATCAACTGAACAGCTTAAATGAAATTACACAGAGGAATACTGTGATCAAAACTATTGTAAAGCATACTATTAAAAGAAAAGAAATTCAAGAATAGAAATCAGACCATTTTGTATTTTCCATGGAGAAGATATACCATACCAGAACTTGCTAGTTTTTAAAGAATTTAGTGATTCCAGAAATTCAATTCAAGAAGTTAAATCAATGAATACTGTAGCCTAGGAATCAGGAGTTCCTGGTATATCTCCCAGACCTGTCAAAAACTTCTTGTGCTATTGCTGACAACTGACTGGCATGCTGTTCCTCTTCTAAAAATTCTTTTTCCTTAATAAGCCTTGAACCAACCCATAAAACTAAAAAAGACAGCAATAGACAGCAATGTACAGACTGCAATAGCAGGCTCACCAGCTTTCTGGATACAAGCACTAGAGGGTGACAAAGCTGCATCAAGTGAACACAGATTGCAGCTATTTCTGACACTAATTTAATATTAATTTATGTAGGCCAGAGTGATGGAACAATCACAGTCTTTCTAGCCTTCTGATGTTCTAAACAGGTATATCACAGGTACTGGAATGAACTGTGGGTTTGACAACCCTGAAAAATAAACCAAAATAATAAAACACAGAAACATAATTTAAATGTTGTATTTCTGTATTTTAAAGAATATTAATAATTTATTATACTGAATATATAGTGATTGCAAGTGTACTTCTACAAAGATTCACACTTGTACTTACCAACTCCATTAGATCTCTCAACTTTCCAATTTCTTCTGGAATGGAGACCAGCTTGTTATTACTGACAACCAGAACTTTCAGTGGAAGATCAAACAGGTATTTTGGCAATGTTGACAAAAGATTTCGACTTGAAAGCAAGAAAAAGGGACAAGCAAGGTTTGATTATAATCATCTTTTTTATGAATATTGTACAAATTTCTCCCATCCCAGATGACTTTCTCCACCTATTACAATTTCATTTATAATGTCTCTCACAAATTTCTTGTCATACACAGCCTATTTCAGGTATGTGAATTTAAGATCCCCATTTCACAGGACAGAATCTAATACCAAAATATACAGAGAAATCTGTTAAAAGAAAAAATGCTTGCCACTCGCTTTGATCCTGCTGATAGAAGAATCTTCAGAAGTACCACCTGATCTGAGTGTCTACAAAGCCAGAACTTTATATAAGGCCACTGATTCTCATACCATGTTGTGGTGCCTCTCCTGAGCCATCACAAAAAGCCCTAATCATTTCATTATTTTGCTGATCACTAGGCTAGAAAGTAAGCCTTAATTAAAATGCATTTCTTCTGTGTTTATAATTTTCCAGGTGTATGCATGTATACTTGCTTTGCAGACATGAAATACACTGGTTTCCACTACTGGATTTAAATCTGTATTGAAAAAACTACCCATGTTGATGGACTTCCACTGCCAGAAGCACATAAGATGTTTCTAATAAGGTACATTTTAAAAAGTCATTGGAAAACAAGCTTGCTCAGATGTAATATGAAAGCAATTCCTTTCATGTATGAAAGTAAAATTTGTTGATTTAGGCAGAGCTAGCTCTATTTTTGACCAAAAAAACCCCAAAAACACACTTTTAAATGCTGATACTTAGGTTAATAGTATATTAAGAAAAATACCAGAAGTTTGAGTGCTTAATTGATATGTATTCAGAGTACTGTTTTCATAACATAAAAATTTTGGGTTCTTTTTAATGTTTTCACCATTATTACAGTTTATAGAACTGCAGCGTTACATGAATGTACATTTCTAACAGTACCTTTAAAAAAGCAATGCATTCTTTCTTTTAAATTACAAATGAACAATACATATAATGCATATCAATATAAAGAGATTAACTCTCTTTTTATGCGACATTTCAGGCAGATATGCCAGGCTTTTTTGGTTGAATGCATGATAAGCAAAAATAGAATGTGCAAGTATACTTATTTTGAACTGACTATAAAAACATGGCAAATGAAGCCATTCATGTTGTTTACATATATCTCCTCTGCTTTTTCAGGTTTTGGGTTTTAAGGAGCTGCCTGCTCTACTATGATATGCACAATATGTTTCTTCCACCATCTGAAGCTCCAATTAGAATGTGGGCACCTGAGCTAGGAAGGCAGGATTTTAGCCTGTTCTCCAATGCTACAGCCCACAAGTTCCTGCACTGCAAAATCAGCCCTTGGACAGATGCACAGAAATGAGGACAAAGCACAGTTTGGCAAAGGATCATCAGGAGAGTTGACTCGAAGGAAAAGTTAGAATTACACAGCTCTTTCATGTGGAGACATGCATTCAGCACCTCAAACATCATCAAAGAGCAATGGGCTGCTGCTGAAGAAAGGCTGTATTTCTTCCAGAAAATACTGCAGTTTTGTATCTCATTAATCCTCTTTAAAATTGTGACAGAGCACAATACTTATGAATTAGTATTATAAGAACTGGTATTTGCTGATTTTGAGACACAGTAGGTTTGGGGGATTTAAATAGCTCTTAACTGAGAAAACTGTTTTGGATTTGATGCAGCCAGTATCAGAAGCAAGTTTTGTGAAAAACAGGGTCAGGAGAGTTTTCTAGATTCCCTCTCCTTCCAGAGCTCATATCCATCTTCTATTCTAATGAGTAAATCCAACCATATGTTTTCCAAGTTTAAAAAAGAGCAGGACAGCAGTGATCTAAATAACGTGCAAAATGAGCAGGACTTTCCGGCCAGAGTAATTTAGCCTCTTGATAGCAGCAAAATTTTAGAGCTGTAGTTTCTGAACACTGTCTGTCTACATAACATCAGAAACAAAGAAAACTCTGTAAACACAATGACCTGATGAAGCAAAACACCAACTCTCTAAGGAGATACATTACATAAAGGCCAAAACCAATCACCATTACTCACCTAATGTTAAGGTAGGTAAGCATTTGTAGATTTTTAATAGATTCTGGAATGGATTTGATGCAGTTGTGATACAAATTTAAAGTTTCCAGAGGTGCAAACAGCCAGACATCAGGAGGAATTTCAGTAAATCTGTTCTTGGAAAGATCTAGAAGCAAATAGAAAAAAAAATAATTCCTTTTTTAGTCAAGACTTTCCCTGCAGTAAAAGATAAAAGTACCCACTGTTATTCTTGTCATGCTCCTAAAAATTTAGGTGTTGCAAGAAGTGCAAAATAATTCAGTTTTACCAGATGCTACCGCATATAATTAATACACAAAAATGTCTTAAAATACTAAAAGATCATTGTTCAATATGCAATTACAACAGAGAGTGACAGGAATTCAAAAATACATTTCCTACTACATAGTTACGGTTACAATGACACTGAATGTCAATTATGATTGTCCCTCCTGTATCAAGTCTTTGTTCTGTGCAATTCTTGGGTTTCCTCCCCTCCCACTCCAGGCACAACAGTAAATCAAGGTAAAACCCAATGTTATTTTTCCTGTTTGACAGCTACATTAGAATCCAGTGTCATTGTACAATGTATCTGCAATGCTAAAGCCAAGTTTCCAAAACACCCTTACACAGTAACTGCCATTCCCCAGCTACACATCTCTAACTTAACTAAAAAGAGGATACAGTTGCAAAAAGCAATGGCACAGGTATTTATCTATAAAAGTCAAGATGTAATTTAGCCTGGCCTAAAAGCAGGAGGAGGCGGTATCTTTGACCACGGAAACAAAATTCTTGAGCTAAAATTATTCTGACAATGCATGACTGCATTATGCAAATCTGCATGCAGGAGTTATGACAAAGCAGAGCATTACCAAAATGCACAGCACCTCTGACTACATAAAACCTTGAAAAGAACCAGAAAATACAAATTAAATGTGATCTGAGAATTCTGGAAATTGCCAGCTAAACCATCAAAAGCTGTGCCATGAAAATTTCACCAAACTACCTTGAAAGAAAGAGATATTTACTTGAGAACAACTGTCTAGTCTTCTGAAAGGAACTCTGGTTGCCAACCCAAGACATTTGAAAAGGATGTGGTTTCTCAGAAATGCTGAACAAACTCTTCTAACAGAGAAGTAGTAACACAGATCCCTGCTATTTCAGGCTTTAGTTCTCAGTTTTTAACACTCACATGGAATAACTGTTTCTGCTTAGCTCCCATCACATTATCACTGGAATGAACAGTTCTACAAAAAGTTTAGAAAAGGGTTGGAAAATTGGCTCTAAGTCATTGTCAGGTTCAAAGAGAGCTCAACAACCTGAAGTTTAACTGGCAAGCCAGCTACGAGCAGCATTTCTCAGGGCCAACACTGGAATCAGTATTGCTTAGCTTCTTCATCCCCAACCTGGCAAACAGGATAGAATGTGCCTTCAGGAAGTGCAGAGACAGCATGAGAGCCGGGCCCTCACCTGGCAGACACCCAGTTTGAATAAAGGCTCACCTGTGGCAGATCCCTGCTCACACCAGCACCAGCTGCAGCACAGAAGGGTGGAGGAAAGCTGTGCAGAGAACACCCCATGAATGCAGGACACCAGGATGCTGAGCAGAGGGAATGGCCACTACAGTGTTCTGCAGGTGACCAGCAAACAAAATGGACTAGTACAATGAAACAACATCTTCCTGTGGAGTTATTTTTGGCAGTAGCTTTAACTACTTGGAGTGCAGAATATGTGAAATTTTGCGTTCTACCTGGCTGTTACTCCATTATTTCTAAAAAACATTCTCAAGCTTAACTATCACAAACTCTTCCTGTAAATCAGGGTATCCCCTGCAGATGCAGAATTCTGCAAACTCTACCTGCAAGAGGCAGAAAAATACGTTCCTGGGTTGAAGGAGTGGCATTCCTAATGAACTGTGAGAAAAATGGAATAAAGTTAACTAAAACTGAACATCTCACCAAAACTTAAAAGGCTTATTAAAAAAATTAACATGCTTGAGAAAGTTTTCACAACCAGCAAAGTTCATTTTCAGGTTTCCACTACATCCATTACCAGTTTCCAAAATGCTACAAAGAAACGACAAAAATGACAGCTTTCAGATGAAAGTTTTCTGCAAAACCCTTCTTAAACAAATGCTCTCTTGTTCTAATATTCAGCAGTGTGACATCTGCATGCAGAAGAGATGCCTATAGTTTTACTGCTGGCCCAGTTCTACAACCTCTGCCACATGCTTGGATACAACCCCATTCAAAAAAAGACTCCCAGCTTTAAGCCTCTTCCTGATCTGGTTTTATCAGCAGCTGGAAAGGTGACTGAAGGCTGGTATAAAGATCTAGTCCACAAAAGAAATGACAAAATCCCACCCCACAGCCACTGGTCCCAGGAGCAGCACTGTAGGTTAGACCTGACCGTGAAGACTCAAGGGCACCATGAACATCTTGCTGCTGTATTTGTTTCCAGCCACACCTCAACCACACACCTTTGAAAGTTTAAGGTTAAAAAATAGCTGTGCTATTTCTTCAGCAGAAATAAAATCTAGAGGCAGGCCAGACAACAAACAGAGGATGCACCAACCCTCTGCCCTGGATGAGCGGACCAGGGGTAAATACTCCATAGGGAACACAAACCAGCTGTGGTTTCCAGCCTGGCCTGGCACAAATCACATCAGCACAGTCTTGCTGGAGCCCCTCAGTGTGACCTGATACAGAACCCATACAGCTGCACATCAAAATATGTACCAAGGTCACTTCATTTGTGTATTACTGTAGAAACCACTTCCCTGGAGACAATGCCTGTGAAGACACTGCGGGGCAAGGATTACACCTTTTTTATTATGAAACCCAGAAATACTATTACAATAGGAAACGACACCCACTATCTCTCAACAACAAAATAAAAAAGATAAAGAGGTAGGAGATAGCACAACTTCTATTCCAAGCAATTTCAAACCTGCATTAGAATAGCTCCAGGGGTTGGTTCAGATTTTTATGTAGAGAAAGATTAGAGTATCTATAGTTTTCCATAATATTCTCATACTGAATGTACTTGCAGCTTTTTAAAATCAAGTAAAGCTATTTTTATCCAAACTAAAGAATGATTTCTATTCCAAAACATTTTCATAACAAGCAAGAAGTTTACAAGACAGTATTGCCTATTACGGTAAATAAAATGTAGATGTGAAACTTATATAATTTAGGTACTTTTTGAAGACTAATAATACAAGAAAATACAGTCTGAAAAAGAAATAGAGTGCTTCTCCATAAACAAGACAGCTTCTATCTCACTTG
This sequence comes from Sialia sialis, assembly GCA_009812075.1. Classification (NCBI taxonomy): domain Eukaryota; kingdom Metazoa; phylum Chordata; class Aves; order Passeriformes; family Turdidae; genus Sialia; species Sialia sialis. The sequence continues at coordinate 4,123,327 of VRYO01000570.1, forward strand.
AAATGAAAGCAGGCTGCTAGCACTTGAGAATGGCTTTGTAAGGGTTAACAGACTAGAGAAGCAAGTAAAGCTGCTAAATTCAGAACCACAGATGATTTAGGTTGACAACTCCTCTAGAAGTGAGAATATAGGAATCCTTTCCTTAACCAGTTCAGACTGGAAAACTCTCAGTGGGAGTGTTATGTGAGGACTAAACAGAAGACACTACTTATGCCTGCTCATGATCACAGGGTATTTCAATACACTACATCTGCAGGAACAATGAAAGTGAGAAGTACACCATTACAAAGGTTAAATCTGAAAGAGGAACTAGAAAAATATGAAGAAGTTGGTTGTCCTTTAGTTTTCTTGACAGAAAAAGTAAAGTCTTCATTTACCAAAAGACAGTGATTAAAAAAACAATATATAGAAAGATCAAAAGGAAAAAAATTTAGGAAATCAGTCTGGAAAGGAAGCTATAAAAAGTGAGAAGTTATCTTGTATAAATTTAAGCCATGATTAAGAGGGAAAACTCTATCAGATTACAGCAGTGTGTAGCCAGATATTTCAGTAGTATTAACATCACATTTGCCTTTGCACTTTTCCCTAAGCAGCACTGCTTACCATCAGGAATATGATGATACAATGGACTGGCCTTTTATGTAAACCAGTACAATCATTTTATATTCACTTATTACATACACTACATGTTGAACTTGAAATAAAAGGTTCAGCTAGGAAATTTACACTGAACCTCATCTTGGTATTATATTTTTCATAAAAATATGTTGCTGATCCAGGATATTGGTGTTAGGCTATTGTTTGCTCTAAAATGGTATTAAGAAACTAGATCATAAAATCCTCACATTCTTCACTTCACAAAACCCACAACTGCTCTCCTAACTCATCACAGACAGATTTTCCTAGCCAGCTTTTCTAGCAATGCTTTAGCCTAAGCCAACCAAAGTCTAAGAACAGTTGTAGCTGTAAAATTAGTCCTACAGAAGACAACAGATGCTTAAAAACAAGTGTTCAGACCTGATCCCAAAGATACTCTTTTAGTCAATCTAAACTTAAATTACCACACAGAACACGGGTAAAACTCATTTGTCTGTCAGATGCAAGATGATTCTGGAGAAGAAAAAAATAGCCTCAAACACTACAGAAACACCTGCATGTGGTATCTCCAGGAGGCACAAGCTGTCAATGTCCACAAACCACTGACTGAAGAAAGTTATGTTACACAGACAATGAAATTGGTTTGTTCATGCTAAGTGCAATTTCTGTGGTTAGTCACAACAGACATCTCTTCCTGCCCTGATCAGTTTCTCAACAAATTGGAGAAGAAGCCTCAGGAGAAAGGAACTCTAAAGCTTCCCAAGCTCACCTCAAATGGGATGTCATCCCTCTAGCATTTCCCTCAAACTCTAAACATCTACTTGCAGTTTTGCAGTTCCAATCTTACTGCATCAGTAGTGTTGTTACACAGAAATGCTTTAAAATAGTCCCTTCAAAGGAAAAACAAACCTGGATAATTAAATAATAAATATCAGAATTCTTCAGACTTACGTATGTTGCAAAATGAAGTACTGAACAATTAAAATACATCCAGACACAAAATGATGTCTCATACTGATATAAACAGCAACCATTTCAGTTGCAAAGGAGAACAAAAATTTTGAATTCACTGTCACAGAATGTTCAGGAATTACAGCACCATAAATCCATGTAACTGTGAATTTCACATACAAATCAACATTTGATCTCCAACATTAAGAGCAATGGTGAAGGACAACAGAACAAATTGAGCACCCATCAGCTCTCAGCTCAGGAAGCTGAGAATACCTGCCAAAACCCTTTAGCTCTCAGGAAACTAAACTGACCATAAATTGTCAAGGAAAACTACATACATCTGAAGCCCATCCTTAAAAAGCTTATGTAACAATATTTAACTTGATTTTTATCTATAGTATATACTCAAATCAAGTAGAAGCAGTCTGCCTTCTGTTTAAAAGAAAGAAAAAACACTCCCTGGACTAGAGGTGCCTACAAGCAGCTTTTACTTTTTTTCCACTGGGCTTTTTACAGCATGGAATAGCTTCTGGTTTTGTGAAAAGGTATTACAAACAGATATCAAAATGGTATAATAGCTGCTTTATGGTTATCCCCACTCCTAAATTTAGTCACAGACTTTATCTGTGCAATTAAAAGGAGAAACAAAGAAACTACACAACCACGTAATTGAGGTTTCTCATCAAGTACAGAGGAAGGGTAGTATAGGCAACCAGAAATTCCATTTGATGGGTTCTAAGTTCTTGGTTTCTCATGCTAATCAGCACTTCTAAAGAAAAATTAAATATTTTAAAAAATATATACTTTTACCACTTTGGAGACTTCAATAAAAAATAAAACACCCTGTCAGACTGAACCACAGTTCTTCCACATGAAGTAAATGTTTCTGTAACTGGAATAGAGCAATGACTGTCTCTCGCACTTCTGCTACCAGGGAGAAAAAACTGAGATCCAGCACACTGGCTCTGAAATCACAGCAGCCTTAAGGAACCCACTATTCCAGCCCACTGTCACTAAGCCCAGTCTCCCAGCCTACACTAGGACCTACACTGAACATGTCTAAATTGGCAGTTTGATTCAAGCAATTCTGGTTTTTCATGTAAGCTGCTTCTGCTCATCACATGTTGGTTCAAGTATGTGAGGTTTTTCCTGAAATCTCTACCAGTAGAAAACTAAACTAGAAGCTCTATCTAAGGGCTGGACCAACTGGTGGACATGCTGGTGCTGATCTGCTGCACAGCAATGCCAGTGTTCTCCATACAAATCAGAACTGTACTCAAGTTGCAACAAGCCAATAATTACACACTTGAGAAAGGCACTGATTATTTATTTCAGAGTTGGGCAAGCCTGGGTGCTATGGGGTATTCTCCAAGTCAAGTACACCAATTATCAAAACTTCTTATTATCTATACATTTTACCAAAGAAAAGAATTTGTGTTCATTTGCTACATAGTTCTCTTAATAATCAATATTCAATCTTATTTCAGCTAATGACCTCTCCTGCTTCTCACACTAATTAGTCCACGTGCCCAGTCTCTCCTCCTTTAGGTCAGTGGGTTTCTTGGGTTGGTGGTCCATCATTCACTGTTGTGACCTCCCCCTGCCAGAATTACCTTTTGTCCACTCAGAACTGGTTCAGCAGAGATGCTGACTTGGCTTTACAGGCATCATTCTTATCTCAGGAGTTCTGCCAACTACATTCTGCACTCCCTGTGCCCGCTATCAGCGTTACCTCCTTATGCCCAAGCCTTGTTAACCAGCCCCCACATCTGAGATCACTGAAGCCTGTCAAGCCCTAAATCTTCCCAAGGCAATTTTTAAACCAGTAATTTGTGGGTTTTTTTAACACCCGGACATCACTCAGGGCTTACCTGTTAGTTTCGATTTCACGGATTAAATTTTCCTCCTTGCTGAGCAGGCTTGAAAGCCACAAAGATCAAAGAATATCCTTTCTCAAGAAAATTTTACATATTCCACATTTTGCAATACGAGGATGAACTCAACAGATAAATTCAGGGAATTCTTCACCATGTTGTAACATTAGAAAGATCTAGACATTTTCAACACAAGGTAACAGTGCTCCAACTCTGGAGTGTGTTCAGCTATTTCAGCATAGCATGATTTAAATGGAAAATAAGGAACACATCACCAGGATCACTCCTCAGTCTGGCACTACCATGTCAAAAGGACATAATCCATTACTTTATGTCAAGGATTATCTTCCTCTCCATTACTGAAGGTGTCTTGGCACTGCAAATCTTTCAGAGTTTAACTAGTAAGCAGAAAATCCCACTGGAAGCCTTTTTTGTTTTGGGCACTTCAGTATTTAGTCCAGAGTATAACTGTTAAAATGCTTTACTACCAGAAAAAGTGCAATGTATTTTCTCGACAAGTCAGCAGGACTTAAGCTGGCATATTACAGGCAAGGATATTCCTCCCACTTAAACTCACTATCACTTATTGGTTTTATTCTGACAATTTCTTTTTTGGCTTCAAAATTCTTTAATTCCAAATTTCTGTTTCACAGACAAGTAATACAAGGGAAAGTAATCCTTATTTGGCAATGAAGCAAAGCCTGGCTTCGTTAAGGAATACCTCAAATATGCACAAAATTCCCAACATTTATACCAGCCTTGTATGCTCAGTAACACACAGCCAAGCCTTTGTCCTGACGAGCTTACAATCTAAACAGACACGAGACAAGCTACAACCAACCTGCAGTAATCAGTGTTTACCACATGACTTATCTTTTGTGCAGATAAAATGGCTTGTTACTGGATAAACTGAGCAGAAACAATTTTTTAAGTTAGCTTAACTGCCGGAAGACAAAGAACACTGGAGAACAAAGCAACTACACTAAAATGAAAGAAGAAACTGTGCAGCCCATGAGCAGTGAGTGAACAGGGTCTAGCAACAATTCCAGCATGTTCTCCTGAGACCTGGAGGCCCCTGCTGTAGAAACTTCAGCATCTGCTCTCATTGGCTGGTGCCTCCTGCTGACTCTGTCCTACTCATGCCAGACCTCATGGCAGCATCTAGGAACAGCCACAGCCTCTTCTAGTCACTTAAAAATAATTCTCTAGTACCTCTCATTACTGCACGTACCAACTTGAAGCATTCTCAGAAACCTTTTAGTTCTAGGTCAGTCTTCAACAGAACAAGTTCTTGTCATACATCCTGCTTTCACCTAAGGGAATGGTGCTCAAGTGACAAATGGCAGGAGTACTTGGTTTAATACCCAGATGGCTGGGGATTTGCTCCCTGTGCAGCTACACCTGCTGCTCAGCTGCCAGGGAGCTGGGGCTCAGGGCTCCTTCAAGCCTTTTAACTGCAAAAACCTTGCTTCAGAAGTCATACTTTGACACTTGGAAACACATTTGTGATAATCATGTCTGCCAAGCATAAAACTATTTTAGTTCTATACCAGAAAGTAAGACTATTTTTTATTTTCACCTGAAGTGTGTGACCTCCTCCAGACCTGTCAGCACATTCTCCTAGAAAGTGGCAAACAACCCCAGGCTGGAAGAGCAATGAAGATCAGACTGCTGGACAGCCACAGAAAAGCAGAGAACTCAGAAGCCTCTTCCCACTGTCATTCCACTCTTTCATCACAAAAAAAAAAAAAAAAAGTATCAAATAAATTCACATTTTCTAGCCTTCAGAACTCCAGCCTTCAGCCCTGATTTAGTTACCTTTTTGCTAAGGACAGATTTCAGTATTAAATGCCAGCCTTGCTGGCAATATGAGTATGCACTTTTGAATCAGCTCCAACCAAGCAGCACAACTTAAATGGGAAAACACACTTCACCTAAAAGAGTACCTCAAAAAGCAAAAGCTACTCCATTTTTCTTTGTTGCACAAAGTTTTGCAGTACAATTCACAATCTAAATTATTTTCCCCATCTGCAAATAATCATTAAGAAGTAGAAACACATATTTAAAAAAGTTTCTGAGTTGATCAAACACAGAAATATTACAGATGTTAGATGATTGACATTACAAAACAAAAATCGCCAATGCAATGGTAAATCTAATTTTGATGGATGGAAGTGACAAAACGTCAAAAAATGTCAAAACGTACACATTGCACGTTTTTTGTGGGTCAGTATTTCAGATAAGGCTGTAACACTAAATTTATAATTAAATTTATTTTAAAATATTAAGATATAAGTGGTATCCTTTTAGGCAGAAAAATAGTAATAATCTGCTCCTTTAACTTCAAGTCATTGAACTGAACTTGCCCATCACACCAAGCATCCTTAACAAGGTTCCTTTACCGTGGCCTTCAGCAAGAAAGTCTCAAGCACACACAGCTCATTTCCGCTCTGCCCAAACACTGGACAGGCTGTGAGAACACTGCTGAAAACTTCCCGAATTGTTTAGAAACTGCATCACTTCCAGATTTCGCATCAGATGCATTTCAGAGCATAAACACCGGCCCTGCTCCCCCAAAAACCATAGAATCGGAGTTCCTCTTTTTGTTCAAATCTGAAGGAACTGCTGCTGAAGAACCACATTTTGCAATGTGCTTGATTTCTAGAACATAATCGAGATTTAGGATATTTATCATAGATGAATGCTATTTTTTTTAGCTGAATACTGGATTTGTTGTTGCTCTTCAGTTACTGCTGTCCTCAATCTACTCAACATCAGCTCCACCAACAGAAATCATTTTATTCAGAAAGGAAAATATTATTGGTTTAGAAGTGCATACTGTAAAGGCAGAATTGCATTATAAATTAACATTCTTATGCATTTCACACTCAATATTAAGCCCTGGGGGCTTAATCTGCAACCATGTGAATGACAATACACCTTAGAAGGGCCATAAACAGGACCAAAAAAAAGAAGTGACAGACATGCAAGTAACAGTGACAATGGTCTCTGACAATGCCATGCCAAGACTGGCACTGGCCACAACAGGAGGCTCACTCTCAAGTCATACTGGAATATACTGATGTTACTCCTCCATGGCATGAGAGGAAGAAAGGAGAAATTCCAACATTCAGCTATTTACAGGCAATCATTCACCTACTTATAACTGCCTGGGAGTTCCCCCAGAATTAAAAAATTGGGATTTGACACTGTTGTGACAAACCCATAAACAAATAAGCCGGATGGCACCACTGGAGCTGTTGGTCACACCTTTTGTATTTATTAAATCAATTTTTAAAAGTGCTCACTGAAAAGGGGGCAAATTGCTAGAGGCACAGGTTGACTTAGGTTCCTGTGCTATATTGTCAGACTGAACTATCTTTAATAAAATAAAACAGCAAACACACAACTCTTCAGCTAAGCAGACTGTGATTACACTGATGTGATAGACTCAATTATTTAACTGCCAGGGGGCCTAATGCTGCTCATACTGAAGCAAAATTACACATAAAATTACTGGAATATTCAAGACATATCTTGATTTCTCAAGAACTATGCTTTTATTTTCTCTTCAAAAGTTCATTAAAAGCAACAATAGACCTGTTTGGACAAATTCAGATAAATAATTAAACAAAGATTTCCTGGCCAAAGTGCTGCAAGGACAATTCACAGTTAAAAACAAACAAACAAAAAGAGATAGACAGAAATGGTTGCTATGTTTTAGACATATAATTTAAAAGACAAAAAAAGTATGCCTCAGTATTTGCAAATTAAGTATTGGCAAGGCATTATGTAAGTTAGATGCAAAATAAAATCCCAAGCTATTTTTGATAAATCAACAGAAGTTGTGCTTCAACATAGCTCTTGCTGACTTTACTGAGACAAAGATAGAATATTCTGGGTTTACAGTAACACTGCAGCTCCTACTGCCTAAGGGTTGATGATATAGGAAAGAAATTGTTTACATCCACGCTGGCCAAAAGCTGGGAGTTTTTTTTAGTATTTGTTTCAAGTACCACAGAATTGAATTTCAGAGTCACTGACTTAAAACAGAAAGTGAAACTGCAAAGATTTGTGACCCGAGCCCCCATCTCCTATGCCTCAGCCTCGAACCTCGCTCATGGCGATATTTGCATGTGAAACAGGGATAACTGCTACAGAAATACCAATAACTGCATGACTGTTTCCTCTGAGGCAGCTGCTAATTCCCCATTGAGCTCCAGGCCACACTGACACTGTCAAGGATGTCCACGATTCACCAGCACAACACTGCTTACCCACTTGACAAAAATTTCTACAGATCAAGCCAAAATACAGACTACAGGTCTTTTGTTTACAAGCATCTTTTGAAAGACGTCTAAAATCTGTATTTCACCAGGATTCATTCATAAACCAGGACTACATTAAATCAGGATTCTCCCAAGATGGTACTTACATAGACCCAGATTAACTATTTCAGTACAGGATTTTAGAGCAGCAAGCAATAAAGCTATTTCTTCAAGAGACAGCTCTTAAAACATTCTCACACCACCATTCAGAATAAGAATTCAATTCTGACAGGAATGACTGAGCTTTACTACATTCTAAAACAAAAAAACAAGATCATTGCAGACAGCTCTGACTGAATGTTGAGATTCATAATAAATGGACAAAAAAACCTACCAAAAAGCACAGCAATAATTAGAAGCAAACAAAAAGTACAGATCCTTGGTGGACCAGCTTCAAGATACAGAAAGGTTTTTTTAATAATAGATTGCCTATATGCCTACAATGCTTCTTTCTGAGTGATTTGGTTATTGAATATCTACAGAAAGCAGTGACTGACAACATTGCTGAATACATTTTTACGCTACTACCAGGACAACTCCAGCTTCCATTATTTCATGGAACCTCTTTTTATTTCCAGGTACCACCATGGACAGTCTCCTATTCCAAACAATATGCCAGCTATTCATAACCCACAGAGAAAGAAAATCCCCAAAACAAAACGAAACAAAACAAAACCCCCCACAGCATTAATTCACTCAAACAACATTTTCAAAAGCCACTACTATTTGTGAACAAAAGATCCCGGGGCCTCTCAGTAATATTTTCGTCTAGAACATTATTTAAGATTACCCATTTTCAGCAACTACCCCAGCAGCAAAAAAAACCACAAGGAAATGGTGATGAGCCACAATGAGAGAATCTCCGTGGAAAATTTAGCTTTGTTTTCCAGGAACCACACAGACAAGTGTCTCCATGTTACTTCATCTACAAGCCTGGGTAAATCCATGCCCACACTCACGATACACAAGCATTTACCAATACATCAAGCTCTCCACACTCACTGCTGGATGCTCACACATCCCTCGCACCAGCACTCGGAACCATCTTCCTGCAGAGCCGGGAGCGCGATAGCCCGGGCGATACAGCTTTTACTGCAGGGGATCCGACACCTCTGAAGGTTCAACCGAAGCACAACACGGAGCTCTCATTCCCCAGAGTGCGAACTCAAGCGCTCCCTTCACCCAGCACACCCTGCTGCGGACACACCAACTGCAATTCCCCATCCTTAAGGCACGTACAGACCGACACAGGGGACAAATGCCCGATTCCCTGAGACCGCCCCTCTTCCCTGCAGGCACACAGACCGCAGCACCTTCCCCCCGCGGCGCACGGAGCGGTTCTCCCCGCACGGCCCCGGCAGCCCGGGCACACCGAGACCGCCGGCTCCGCTCCCACCGCCCCGGGGGAAAGCGACTTCCACACCGGATCACCGAGCACCACGGTGAGCTCGGACACGCATGGCCGGGCGGGGAAGGGAGCCCCTCTGCCCGCACACACCCCGAGCCCGAAACCCTTCCACACTCGCACACACCCCGCTGCTTTCACACACGCTCACACAGAGCTGCTCCTCTCCACCTCCCCGGGCACCTCCGGGTCCCTCGCTCCGCTCGCACACAGCAGGCTCAGCGTGCCCCGCTCACAGCCCACACCTGGCACACACGCTCGCCCCACACTCAGGCGGCAGAACCGGCCCCCAGTGCAGCCCCGACACCGCAGCCCCACATCCTCCACAGCCCGTCCCGGTGCCCGCACGGAGAGCCCCCCAAACGGAGAGTCTCCCCACTGTCCCCCACTCCTCAACCACAGCGGCCACTCCCGTGTCATCCCCTCGGCTGCCCCCACAGCCCAACCCTGCCACCGCGGGGACCCTCCCGCTGCATCCCCGCACCACGGCCCCGCACCCGCCACCGCCCGGCCCCGGCGGCCACCACAGCAGGTACGCGCCCTCCGCCCTCAGCGCCCCGCAGGACGCCCGCAGCCCTGGCCTGGCACTGCCAGGGCCCCCTCACCTGCTTGCGTGGTGTCGCTCAGGTCGCAGCCGCTGCCGGGGAAGTCGCGCAGCTTCCTCCCGCTCAGGCACAGGATGCCCGAGCTGCCCGCCTCCTCCAGGGCCCGCTCCAAGCTGCGCACCGTGTGCGACTGCGGCAAGGCTGCCGCGCCCCAGTGCGGCCCGGACGAGAAGGAGAGAGTAAGGTGCGCGGGGATGCCGAGCCCCGCCGCTCCGCTCCCGGGCACCGTCCCGGTCCCGCTGCCCGTGCCGTTGTTGCCGCCGCCGCCCCCCTGCCCGGCCGCCATCTTGACCGGCCCCTCCACAACAACGGCGGGCGCCGCTGCGCAGGCGCCGCGGGGCCCGCAGGGGGCGCCGCGGGACGGGGCGGGGCTTCCTGAGGGGGCGCGCCGCTGTGTGCCCGGGGCTCGTGTGCCGCTAGGGGGCGCTGCCGGACCCGAGGGAAGGGGACCAGGATCTGGATCAGAACCGGAGCGGGACCGGGATGCTCCTGACTGGCAACCGGGGCACCACGGCAGGGATGGTCCCGCAGCCGGGACGGGAGCGGGCGCGGGAGCCGCCGTTCGGGACGGCGCGGCCCTGTTGGGAGGCTTCGGAGCCGAGGGAACACGGGCAGCATCGGCTCGGCAGCCCCGGCTCTGCCCGCTGCCCTCACGCAGCGCTCGGCCGTGCGCTCGCCTCTGCCCCGGCACCGCACAGCAGCGGCCGCTCCTCGGGCCCGGAGCTCTCCTGCGCCGCGACCATCAGAGCCTCCCTGGCCTCTGCCTCGCAAACCCGGCCAGCGGCAGAGCCGGCCACGGACTGCGGATCCCCGCGGGTGGCAGCCAGCAAAATCACCCAGCAATCGTCCCTGGCAGAACAAAGAGAAGACGAGCGAGCGGCTCGTCCTGAAATGGGTGAAGGAACACGCTCAAAAGCCCCACAGACAGAATGCCCGTGGCTCAGAATGTGAAAGGGCGCTGAGGACACACAAATCACAAGCCCGTTGCGAGCTCCAGGGCCAGTTACCTGAATAGAATGCTACAGAACTGCTGGGTTACTCTGTGGATGGATAATTGCCTCCCCTACCGTGTAATCAGGCCTTGTTATGTGCTGCATATCTATCTTCCAAAAATTGCTCTGGAGCTGTGATCAGGAAATGCTGAAGAAAGCCCCATAGACCCACATTTTTATGCAATTGCTGTGTGTTTTATAAGTAGAATCTGCTTTTTAAGCCTTGAACATCATGAAGACCCTTGCATTATTAAACCATTGTTTTTTGTTTATTTTTACTTGCATATGTCATGCCTAATTTGGGGATCTAAAGGGAAATTCCCTCTACAGGGGGTATGGAAGAGACTGGCCTTCAGCCAGCAACATGTCACTGACACGCAGCTGAGCCATTATTGATCACAAAAGGACCAGACCTGAAATATCATGTGGGTGATGTCTGGATGAAATTCAGTCGAGCCAA
>VRYO01000570.1:4145699-4158958 GCA_009812075.1 Sialia sialis
GGATGGGCCGGGCCTGGCCCGGGACGTGCGCTGCCCCGCCGTGCGGGTGCCCTGTCCCGGAGGCGTGTGCGGGACCCGGCCCGGGCGCTGGGCTGGCAGCAGCCCGGAGCTCAGGGGAGAGCGGCCCGGGGGGCTCACGGTGAGCAGCCCCTGTGACATGGGAAGGGGAGCCATGGCCTCGCCGTGCTGCTATTTATAGCAGCTTGCTGCGATGCTCGCCATTCCTCTGGCACGGGGAATGTGGACTGTGCATAAACAACCAACAACCGCCCTGTCATGAGTTCCCCAGGCCTGCATTCTGACGCATGGACAAAACATCTTGGTGGATTATCTCTACTGTGAAAGAAAAGTCCATTTATTATTGGTCAGCTTTCTGACTTTTATTATTGGTCAGCTTTCTGACTGAAACCTTGCGCCATTTCTTCCCAGCAACGAACCATTTGTCAGGAACAGCAAACATTTTGCACTACAAACTCAAACTGATCCCTCAGTTTGTACACCCTTATCTTACTGTCTCTGTGAGGAGTTATAACAACAGCAGATCCCTCTGGTTTATTTTTCCTCCTATAGGGTTGTACACCCTTTTTCTCTTTGCTGATGTGTGATGCTCCTATTGCTTTTGCTCTCCCTTAGTGCTGCTCTCTGTCAGATCTCCTGTGGTCCAACTCCATATTGCATCCAGAGTACACTTTACTCAGGGTAGAAGAGAGAATTAGAAAACAAGAGGCCCCTGGTGAAGAACTTTTTCCGTCATGTGTTTTTTCAGATGCATTTGTGCCTTACATGAGTTTGCAGTCACAAAAACCTGCAGGAGTTGCCTTAAAGCAGCCCTGGTGGATCTAATTCTGCCTCGAGGGCATAGATGTATCATAAATGACCTCTCAGGATCCCCTTGCAGCCTCATGTAGTAGTGCATTACACTGCTCTGTTAATCCCATCATGTTTATGGGCACAAAAGGCAGGGTAACAACTCATATCCAAACAAAAAGACACTGAAAGGTGACAAATCAGGCACCTGAGCATTCAACCCCTCTCATTTCCTTATGCTGTGGACAGCCCACCCTTGGATGAGTGTGGTCACCTCCCTGAAGAGCACGCAGGGATGCTTTCAAAACGCTTCAAAGCATCCTGTGCTCCAAATCACAAGTATCCCAAAGGCACATTTAGCTGAAACCATTAGCAAATTCATCTCAAGTACATGGTCCAGCATTTCCCAGCCTATTATTTTCCTGGCAGACTTGAAAGAGAAATCACAAAAGCAGCCTATTACATCTGCTCTCATTTATTTTCCTTGGGCTTTGTATTCAATTGGAAACAGGAGTTTCTTGATAGGAAATGACAGGGAACCAGTGCTGGAGGTATTCATGGGAAGCACTCACTGAAAGCTGATGGTGCTTTTGTCCTTGGCCTCCAGTGATACATTAAGGAGCTGGAATAGCCACTGCCTGGGAAAGGGCCTGTTTTGGACACCTCATTTCTTGCTAATTTGTTCAAGTTAAAACATTCTGCCTGCAACTTCATAGATGTGCCTTTATTATTTGCAAAGTATTTTCTGGAAGATTTGAGGTTAAAGGAAGAAAATGTTGGAAAATATGAATTAATGAAGAGACATCCCTTTGCCATTCCTCTTCATCAGAACAGCTTGAATTAAGAAGACCCCTTTGATTGCAGACCAGCTGATTGAGAATAGAGGGGTCTGAGCTGTTTCTTGATAAAGCTCTGCATCTAACAGTACTTTGTGCATGATCCAAGTAGCTCAACAGCTGTTACATCCTCCCTTTGGCCACCTTTCCTACAGCCACTCAAGTCAGACCTTCTCAAAAAGGTTCTCTGCCAGCACTGAGCTCCTGGTGCTCCTGCAAAAACATCTTCCCTTAGGCTTGTGGGCAGCCTGCAGGATCACATCCTTTGGTGGGTCTGAAATCTCTGTCCCTCCCGTGGTGGGGACGTGCTGGATCGTGGCACATTTGTAAATCATTTGCTGCACTCTAATCTCCAGCCCACAGGAGCCCAGTAAATTGATCCTATACTTTCTAAGCTAAGCTTAATCTTTTATTGTCTGTCCAGCGTAGCTCACAGAACAGCAAACTCCGTGTTTACCGCGGACAATTCCAAGCACCCAAAGAGGGAATCACTGTTGATGGAAAGTGCAGTTTCTATGGATTTCTCCTCATTTCGTTCTAGATGACATCATAAAGCGCCACAGGAAAGAGCAGACAGATGCCAGCACCGTGGGCGACAGCAGGAGGCAGCAGGTCAAGAACAGGAGTTCAGCCTCCGGGTATGGGCGGCCCCGGTACGGTGCCTGGAAGCAGAGGAATTTGCAAGGTAGATGGGCGTTTGAGACAGCAGAGGCCGGCCAGGCTGGAAAATGCAATTTTTAGCAAAATCCAGCTCTTAAATCCTTTTCCTATCCAATTTCTGTGTGCGTATAAGATGCACTCAGGCTCTGATTAGCTTTTCTCCCCATAACAATGGAATATCAGGGCCCTTTCAGAGCATAATTCATCCATTTCTCTCCCTTCCACTCTCTCATGAATTACTAATTTAAAGTGACTTAATATCTATTCTCTATTCCCCTTGGCTTTGCATATTTTAATTATCCTCTCCCTAATCCTCATTTTCCCAGAGCAGACTTAAATTAACCAAATTACCCCTTCAGTAACTATTTGATAGCTCAGTTATTGAAGCTAAATTGTTACTTTTGCCAAGTATGCTATTTTTATGGTGAGGTTTTTTTTTATAATACTGAGTGATAACACCTTTGTTTTGTTCCCCTACAAACCAAAGTTATCTGCTGCATGAAATGCCATCTCTATGAACTTTTTTTTTAATTACTGCTAACTCACTCCCTGAAGATTTTAGTGATATTTTGCAGAAATATCTTTGCAGTCTTATATTGGAGTGCCAATCACATATCAGGACTGGGAGCAATCCTGCTTGTCTCTGCTCTGCCTCCCATCTTTGTGTTCTTGGTGTCCACCACACAGTGCCTTACTGAGGATTGTTCCAGTTCAAAACATAAGGATGATAAATGCCCTTAGCAAATTGATTTTTCTGTCAAAACCCAGAGGCTTTGATATTCTCCCACAATTACTGCAATTACTGCATCCAGAGGCAAATTCAATAAAATATATTTTCCTTATTCCTTAGATAGGAGAAGTTTTCTGTAATTCATAGAATTATTTCTGCTAATTTTAGTATTTCATACGTTTTCAGTGAGCCTGAATTCAGCTCTGCCAAGTGCAGAGACCTGTCATGCTTGTGGTGCTGATTTTCAGTAGCAATTTGGGGAAGCTCAGCATGACTGGGAATTTAGCCCATAATTCATCAGGGGCTCAGTTCACTTTGGTCCCTGCTGAAATGCAGTCCCTTCTGGGCTAAGATGTGATAAGTATTATCAAAATGATCTGAGGAGCCCAGCACTGTAATGATAGAGGAGGGGGAAGGGTATTATGCTGATTAAACCAGCAAGCAAAGTGCTGTTAATCCCTCTTGGAATATGGCTTAAACCTTCTCCCTAGTGGGGGAAAGATGATTTTTAATGACGAGAAATTTGAATTTCAAATCTCCTTGGAAAAAAAGAGTCTGTCAGACATGGGAACTTGCACCCAGACTGGACTGGCTGAGCAGAGGTGCCTTTTGGCCATCCCAGGTGTGCTCAGAACCAGGCTCTAAGCACACACCCAAACTTGGGATGGGGGGGTTCTTCCCCAGCTCCTGACGCTGTGGGGTTTTATTGAAATGTTCTTACATTATTAAATATCTGCCAGACCTTCTGCAGACATGAAGCCTCGCATGTGTCACACTTCAGGACACAGATGACAGAGCGAGGCCTTGGTCCCCAGGTGGAGCGCTGGGGTCCCCCTTGGAGGCTGATGGCTCTGTCATGTGTTATTTGTGTTGGGTGAGCTATGCCTGAGTGCACTGCTGAGCACAGGCTCTCTAATAGGAACAGACTGACAGGGGCACCGTTTTCTAGTCAGGGCTGCCTTCTGCAGCTGTCCCTCCCACTGCCCTGATGGAGTATCCAGGAAAGGCAGCTGAGCTCAATCTCTTGTCTTCTCCAGGATGTAGGAGAGCTGTGCAGCGAGGCTTGGTGGCCAGCAGGAGAGCAGCCCAGCAAATAGGCAAGAAACAGGGACAGGCCCGGGGTGGGGGTTGGAGAGAAACAAGGCAGGGCAAAAACAGATGGGGGGAATGGAAGCAAGAGAAAAAACGAAAGGGACATTGACTACAGCAAGTCCACATCTGATCAAAAAGAAAGAGTTTGCCAAAATTGAATGTTTGTCGTGAGAGGTACATTTACACACCTGCACTTCGGCAATGAGAAGGCTTTGTCTGCAAAGGAAATAACAACTGACCCAGAGCTTATGTGCTGTATTGTGTTTTTGTGCATGTTCCCAGACAGCACCTCTGGCACCCCAGTGTGGTGCTTCGGATCTGCTTCCCAAAGGCCTGTCCTGGTGCCCTTTTGTTTTAGAACCAGCGCAGCTCAAATCATCTTCAAGCGTGTTCCAGTGTAAGCAGCTCAGGCTGGTGCTGGCTGGTGTTATACCCTGAGGCTGGAGCTTTAATTCACTGTGGCAGTCGTAGCCCCTCACAGCAATTCCGCTGCTGCCTCAGAACGCTTCATTTCCAGTTGCTGCAAGTCAGTATAAATTGCTGTCACGTAGCAGTTGATGATGTAAGATCAATATATGCACCTCACTGCTCTGTGGTTTGTGTCAGTGACGTTCTGCTGTGAGATCCAGGGTTGGAGTGCGCTCTCACTGCCCTCTCCCATGCACAGCTTTGTGCCTGATTTGTACGCCCTCAAGGTGTGGGCACATCTCACTGCTCTAGCAGCTGTTGGGGGGAATGCCCTCAAAACAGGGGCTGTATGCTTAAGTAACCTTGCAGCTGCAGATAGCAGGGTCTGAAGTAGCAGTGGAGGAAAACACGTCTACTGCTGTTTACCCTCTCTGTGTACTGAGAAGTAGATCATCTGGTTATAGATAATGGAGGTGTTTGGTAGACATGGGGGCACCCTTCTGGCCATGCTTGAGCTCCCTGTCTTGGCACAGAGATCAGAACACAGCATGGTGGTGACTGTAGGCAAGCACTTGATAAACTGATGTGAAAGGCAGCTTGGTGATTCTCCAGCACTGGGCCAAGCTTAATGGTGCTGGTGACTGTGCCCAAGTGGTTCTGCTCGGGTGTTGCTTCAGGAGTCTGCTGTTTTGTGATGTAACAGAAATAAATTCCCTCTTGGCATTCCAGCTGTGAGTTTGTGATTGTTGTTGTGCCTCTGTCAGCTCACAGAGTGACTCAGAAGCTTGCTGTCTCATTATGGTTACAGAATTTTATTATGTGGAGTAATTAGGTTTGGAACCACTGTGCCTCAATCTGACAGGGCTTTCCTCTCGTTCAACACTTCAGCACTC
Organism: Sialia sialis; assembly: GCA_009812075.1. Lineage (NCBI taxonomy): Eukaryota > Metazoa > Chordata > Aves > Passeriformes > Turdidae > Sialia > Sialia sialis. Next base: position 4,151,126 of record VRYO01000570.1, read on the forward strand.
TTCAAAATCATCATTAGGCTTAGGGGAAAAGGTTAAATGCAAGATGGACAGAGTGTGTGTGTGTCATAGAGATACACACAGAGCAGCAGGAGGTGTCCCCCCTTCAATACAAGAAGTAATGGTGTGTCAAGCCAAAAGAAAATAAAAGTATATATATATAAATAAAAATTATACTATCATGTGGGCCCTCAGAGCTCTTTCAGGCTGCTGTGGGGCTGGCTTTGGGATGCTCAAGTCAGAGTATATTTGTATCTAAAGGCGTTTTCTGTTTCATAGTTAATTCATAGCAGTGTGAGCTCTGACAACAGATTGACAGGTCTCCTGATGTGGGTGTTCCTGCCTTTATGAGGGATCAGAATTGTGAAAGGCTTTTCTCTTCTGTGTTCTTTCACATCAAATAATGTGTATGGCTGTCCTATATACAGTAAGAACGCTAGAGAGACATCAGAAAAATTAATTATTTACTATGAATGAGCATGACTTTTGCACCACTGTTTGTGTAGATACTCCTGTATCACATTAAGTTCACCTTGTGATCTATTTACAAAACTGTAGTCATAAATTGAATTTTGAAGCATGCTAAAGTAAGAGGGCTTTGTTTTTAGGACCTAATCGTTTCCGGAGAGGGTTTGGACAGCAACAGGTCAATCGGAGACAATTCAGGAATGCTTTGCCTGGTCGCAAGAGGAGAGCAGCTGCTGCATTCGATGGAGTGAGCCCTTTAAATCGCCAGCCATCGGCTCAGGAGGTAGGGGAATAAGGAAGGCACAGCTTTTCTCAAATGTCATGTAGAAATCTGCTTGATTTTTATGATCCTGGATCAGCCCAAAGAACAATCTACATAAAAACCACCACCTTTTAATGCCTGTGCACAGAATTTGTATGCATAGGTGAGTACAGACATACATGCATATGGAATAGCAATTTTCCAGTTGGTTTTATAAAGCTTCTGACTTAGCATAATTTTACTGATCCATGGGTTTTGCAAAAAATGATTTTTTAAAAATTTAAACCTTAAAAGGTTTAAAAATATTTCCATAAAAATTAATTCCATGGCATCTCATCTTACTATTATCATTTAGAGAAAGTGTGCTAAGGTTCTTTGTTATTTGTTCTCCACCCAGAGCATTTTCCAAGTTCCTGTGAAGTCAAAGGACAGACTTGGTGACTTGTCAGGTGACTCTGGTCACTACTTTCCACCAGAGACACTGATTCCCAGTACTGTGACAGATAATGTGAGAGGCAACTGGATTTTCCTGCACTGATGAAAATCCACGCAGTTAGGAGGTCATAGATGTTCACTAAGCTTTTTAAAAAAATGCAAGTGCTGAACAGGATGGCCATTTAGTGAATGTGTTGTAAGGGTATACAAGGGTATACAAAAGAAAGCCCTAAACTGAGCTTGCATGTGCAAGGAGTGAGGTTATTCCTCAGAAGAAACACACTCAGATACTGAATGTCACTGGTATTTACAGAAAATAATAAGCAGTTGCTAGGAGGCAGAATTCTACAGCAGCTTCCACTTTGCAGGAATGAACCAAGGGGGAAGAATATGGAAATACACCAACAGTGATGGTAGCTGTCCCATTGAAATAAACAGGCTGGAGCCTGGGGCAGTTTGTGTGGGAATTGCAGGACAGACACTGCTGAGGAGTCTTGTGGTGCGTTTCATGCATCAGGGTGTGCTCCAGGCAGTGTGTCCAGACAAGAAGGAGCTGATGACCAAAAGGAAACCTGAGCAGGGCTATAATGCACAGCTTCTGTGAGATTTACTCTATATGGACTGGTTTTTGGGTTTTTTTTCCTTCTTTGATTTCTGCAGCACTAGAACGAAACATTCTCCCTGGCACTTGTAGTTCCATGTCCAGGAAGCAAGGCATACCCCCTGAGTGATTGTTGACAGCAGTGTCAGCAGCAGTCAACCGAGAGCAGGACCTTGTGTGCTGTCCCTTGCCCCCACCCCCTCTTCTTGTACCAAGATTGTGCTGCAGGTGACAACTGCTGAGGTCTCACTGCTCTTTCAGGGCAACAAGAAGAGCAATGCTTTTGCCAAAAGCAGCAGTGGGCAGCAGGAGGAGCAGCCACAGACATCTCCTGGCCCCAAGAGATTCAGAGCAGATGCAGCCAGCATCCGCACCCCAGGGAGAAGGTAAAATCTTTGGTAACTCTGGGTTGTTTTGATTTTCAGTGTTTTTTACCTGTGCAACTCATGGGATTCTTCTCTGAAATGGCTGAGTATGGCTACAGCCATGTGCTTGTGCAGCAGCACCAGAAAAATACCCCTGGGTATGTTAGGAAGGCACCTGGAAAGCAAGCAACCTCATGCTCATAGCTAACAATGCTGATATTAATCTGTCATTTTATTTCAGGAAGCACAGAAAATGTGACCTTTGTATTTTTATTCAACTTTGTCACTTTGGGAAACATCTTTGAAGGGCAAAAACAGAATTTATTTTCATACAGGCAGGAAATAGAGATTCCAGCCATAAGGGATGGGCAGAGACAGGGAGTCTGTCCCAGTGAGGGGCTGCTAGAGCAGACTGTGTCCCAGGAGCTGGGAGCAAGGCAGTGTGCCAGGTGCTGGGCACTGTCTCAGTGCCTGTCTCATCAAGACCATTATGTCCTCTGAGCTCAAAAGGAAGCTACTTGCAATCCTTCCTCTGCTCTAAGCAGAACAGGGATTGAAAAACACAGAGAGGTCCTTTCTGACCTGATTTTTTTCTATGATTTTCCTCTAATGTTTTTTTGCTTTTAATGAGCAAAGCTCAGAACACACAGATTGTTGCCTCATTTGAGCAGAAAATCAAGTTCCTCTGAAGTCCTTTGCTGGCAAAAAAACCTGTTGGGCTGAACTTGGTAACACACCCCCTCATTTGCCTCTTACATTGCTTGGGTTAGGTATTTTGGCATTAAACATTAGAGAGACCTGGTATCATGCTTACCTCTTTCTCTCTCTCCTTTACCAGCAGGCCTTTCCTGCTGAACAGGGGACCAGCGTTCCAGCAGAAGCGCATGCAGCATTGGTTCTCCAAAGCCCGCTTCCAGAGAGGGGTCAGTATTTGAGACATTTCCTCTGCACTCTGCTGGTAGTGACAAGCCTTCACATTTTACCAGCCTTTGCCCAGTTGTAGCTTTGCTTCCAAAAGGTAACTTGGGGAGAGAGGTGGATGAACACTGCATGTATTGGTAGGAAAGAATTTGCAGGCAATTTTTAATGCAGCTTGATATTCTGGCAGCTGGGAAGAAAATCCTGGGAGGGTGATAAAAATAAACCTTGCAGTTTATAGAGCAGCACAAGCAGGGCAAGGTAAAGCTATCCCGTACACATCACTATGCCAGTGGGAAACCCCAAATTAGCACGTTTCTTGACAACTCGCAAGGAAGGAGCTCTTCAGATACACCAAAAAAATCCTGGAAAAGGAATCACAGTTTCTGAGAGCTAATTCTTTGAAGTAATTGTTTTTAAATATATTTTACAGCAGATGGATTCTCAAGGAGAAGGGAAACCGCCAAGGATGAGAAGGTAATTGGTGAACAAAGGCACAATGCAAATACGACCGTGCCGTTTCAGGACTGAAGCTGGATAAATCTCCCTGTCTCGGCAGGTGGCAAGTGAAACCCAGCCCGGGAGCAATCCTGACAGTTTCTGTGGTTAATCCCCAGGCGGGCCAGACCAGTGCGTAAGTAAATGAGGTGATTTGTTAGGGTGGGAGCCCTACAAAAGCCATTGCAAATCCCTTTAGCTTTATTGCAGCTTCGCTTCTATAATGAGTATGCACTGAATGGTTCAGATCCAAAATGGTTAGCAAATGATGTCTGGTTCCTTTCCCAGCATATCAGAAGGAGATAAAAATCTCCTGTATTTACCTGTAATTACATGGTAATCTGTAATTACCGTGCCCTCATTTGTTATGCAGAGTGAGGAGAAATGGAAGCACCATTGTGGGAAGAAGTGGCAGGCTGGTTGTGCTGCTTGTGGGGTGTTGAGGAAGCAGTGTGCCCCAAAGGGACACCTCATGCTTGCTGTGTAGGAGGACCTGAGAGGCTGGAAAGGGGCACCTGCAGGACCTGGCACCCAGCTGGGGGCAGAGGGAAGGATGAGTGAGGGCCCTGTGTGTGTTCTGGGTGCAGAGTGCCCCTCAGTAGCCCGGATGGGACAGTCCCCAGTGCTGGAACTCTAGCTGCAGGGCTCCCTTCCGACTGGCTTTCAACTCTGCCGGGGTCAGCTATGCCATGGCATGGGTGGAGTGTGTGGGTGTGTCTTTTACTCGGTGCTGGTTTGCAGAGGATGGGAAGTGAGCTGCCTTAGCGTCCTGAGTGACTGCAGCTCTGTGCTTTCCCCAGGCCTGGATCCAAGCGCCCATTCCTGCGAAGCCAGAGACCCCCAGCACGGGTGACCAAGCCCCAGCCCAAGGGGGTGCTGCTGAGATTCAACTTCCGCGCCATGGCCAACCAGGTAGAGGATTGTCGACGGGACAGGAGGCGCCTGGCTCCCTGCAGCAGCCCTGCCACTGAGCTCTTAACGTCACACTCAGGTTTCTGGGGCTGCCAGCTAGGTTTATCTAACACAACCTGTGAGGAAAGTCCCGTAGCTGTGTTGGCCAGGTTGTTCACAAAACAGAAGGCATTTGAGAAGACTGTTCAGCAACTACAGACTCAGCCCAGTTTTCCCCACCCTGATGGCCTGTCTTGGCCTGTCCATGGGCTTGCTTGGAGCAGGGAGGTTCTGCTGATGAGTTGTCCTGGCCAGAGGGGACTGTTTCACTGTCAGTGCTTCCCATTCCTCAGAGACACGTGGCACTTCTGGGCTTTGCTCGCTCTTTGCTTTGGTGCCCTTCTTGGTGTCACATTTTACCCTGAAGTATGGTCCAAGAGCCCTGGGGCAGCTGAGAAATCCTGCTCTACCTTCTTCATTGCCGGCGTTTCTTGTCTGGACGGTTTGGTTTTACCTGATGCCTTGTGCTCAAATGCCATCTGCTTGCTCCTGTTCTTGCCAAGGATGCCCTGTGTCTTGGGGCTGGGAACTGCTTGGAGGTTTTCCAGCCGCACACAGTCTGTTGAGCTCCCTGTCTCTGTGTGCTGAGTGGTTTAATTGACTAACCAGCTGTGAAACACCAGCCTGACTGATGGGCTCTAATCAATACCCTGCTACAAGTTTGGCTGTGCTTTGCCACAAGACAAGGGACTGACTCGCTCTCGCTTTCCCCTGCAGACCAGCCTGACGCTGGATGAGAGGTTCTCTGGTCTGAGGAATAAGAGGCGCTTTACAGCGGCCAGGAGCGCCGGACGGACGGTCACCATGCCGTAGGACCGCGTGCTCGTCACAGGGACTGCCTGTGACAGTCCAGGCTCCATGACAAGGGCTCAATAAAAGTTGCTAGATTCCCTTTGAGATAGCTGATTTGGCAATGTGCTGTCTCCTTCCTTACACACAGAGTGAATGAGTGATTGAGGGCAGGGATGAGGCAGGATGAGAGTTTGGGCCAGAGCACGTGGCAGGTGGGACATGGGCAAGGTGGTGGAGATGGGGAGAGATGGAATTTCTGGGAGAGCTCTGCTGGGAAGCTGCAGGGCTGGCACCAGCCCTGTCCCCCTTGCAGGGCACGCTGTGCTGACCAGGATGATGGTTGATACTGGGACGGTGTACCGCAGAGCCTTCCCTACATTGTCTAGTGGGTGGGACAGGGTTTGAGAATGCAGTGCCTGCCCACATGGGAGGCACAGGGAAGTAGGAGTGCTCTAGCTACCCACAGTCCCCAGCATCCACTTAATTGCCCAACTTGTGCTTGCATCCCTGCCCGGAGGTTTGCAGTGTAAGACCCCTCCACTCTGAAAATCTGTTGCTTTGCCCTGACAGTCAGGCCTGAGCACCTTGCATTTCTCTGTGGATTGCTGTGCTATTCTGACTGCTGCTGCGGGGATAGGGTGAGATGTGCCAAGCCGTGCTGCTGGAGTCACTGTCCTCAGCACGGAGCACAGACAGGCTGCCCCAGCCCAGATCACATTTTCCAGTGCTGAGTAGTTCTGCATTAGGGTTTTTGTAGTTGCAGCTCCACCCATGCTCCAAAGCAGCAGCATAATCAAACCAGCAGCAGCATTCTGATAAACATTTGCTGAGATGTTCATGAGCTGGGTTTAGACATTTGTTAATGAAGTCCTGCATCAACCCTGAGTAACTGCTCCATTCTCCATCCACTGCTAAAACCCAGCACTGAACATGCTGGACACAGCCTGTTACTGGGCTCTGAGCTGTACTTATAACAGGAAATATTTGATAGACTGCTTTACATTTTACACTGAGCATCTTTAACAAGAGACTGGACTTGGAATTTGATTTATAGGAATGTGTGAAATGTTGTTAGTTGATGAAGCAGTGATGTATGAGTCCAGTGCACCGAATAAAAATCTTAACTTGTTCAAATGTCACCTCTGTTTATTTCCTTTCCTCCAGCAGCTCTTTGGTGCAAGTTTAGCTTCTCGTGTGACACTGCATGGGCTAGTGCTGTGGAAGAAAGGTTGGTGCCCACCTGCAGGCAGTTTACTGCTTTAAAAGCTGACTCCAAGGCAGTGTGAGTTTTCAATAGGTATTTTGTAAAATCTTTGCTGTGATCTCTTACACCTTGAATGTTATTGTCAAAATTATCAAAGCAGTCCTGGCTCTGAGTATGTTCAAAATTAGACAAATGCACCCCTACGCCCAGGTTAGTGAGCTCTGGAGGAGACATCACCCCTTCATGCAAATAATCTGTATGTCATAGAAGTTGAAAAGTTGGACAAGAAACACTGTCACAAGTGGCAGTATCCTCGATTTCAGTTGCTTCGCGACTATAATTATGGACAGAAGATGGCAGACTGACTAGGAAAACCTGAGCACTTCAATCAAGTTGGAAAGGGATGGAGCCATTCAGTCCTGGAAGAACAGCCAAGTAGGAAATGTATTCCTGCTGTTCAGATTGCAACCTGATTCTATTCTCCAAATAAATGTTTTTTAGCAATCTGTACCTCATAATCTTTAACCACTCCTTAAATTAATGTTGAGGGCTTAGGTGATAAAAACTTTTTTTCCTAGCTTGAGTCCCTTGCTGTGATGGGAAACTTTTTATGTAGCAGGAGATAAAACAGACTTTGCACTGAATTCACAAGTAGCCAAAACGCATAACCATCATGCTGAAAACATACTGGGAGAGGGAACAGTGTGAGCTCAGCCCCACAGGCATAAGATACCCCTTTCTGTCACAGTACTAAACCCACAGAATGATTGTCTCCAACAGAATTATCCCTGCTGTTGCGCACAGGGTGAATTGCTGCATGGGGCTTGCCTGTCCTTTGGGGAGGGTGTTCATGTGACACAGTTCAGCTGCCCCCTGAGCCATCGTCAGGGGCACAAGTGGCCTGTGCTCATCCACTGTCTGACAGTTCCTGTGCTGGACAGGTGGCCCAGCACCTGGGGAGTGGCAGCAGCTGCCTTTAACCAAGCTCCTAGCCAAGGTGGCTGTGCACAGGCTGGGGCCACTGTGAAGATGCAGCTCGGTGACCTGGAAAACTTCTTCTCTGTTTCAGGCCAGGAAGCACCAACTTCAGAGTAACATTTCTGATGGTATGTGAGAAGTTTATAACTGTGGAAGCAATTGCACAGGGTTAGAAGAGAGTCACCACAGCGAATCACGGTGCAGGGGGGACACCAGCATAAGAGAGTGGCCCTGCTTGGTCACTGCACTGAACCCACAGTACCACTGACCTGTGTCTTTAGCCACTTGTGTCGTTTTCACAGCACTTGGAGGATTCTTCCAGTATTGCTTTTTGCTTGCTATTTACCTCTGATTCCAAAGGGGC
>VRYO01000570.1:4171397-4187494 GCA_009812075.1 Sialia sialis
TCATAGCAAATGCCACTGTTCCTTAAGTTGGTGGCTGTGTCTCTGACCCTACCCACTAGCACAACAGTCAGGGAATGCATACATATTCCCCTCAAAACAAACATTTCTGTTTGTTTCATTGCAGTGTGAAAATTAGGTTTACTGCTCAGCAACCAGCATTTTAAAGATCTAATGATTTGTTACATTTTGTTTTTTCATACATCGTAATTTGCCTGCATTTAACCAGAGAAAAATCTGTCAAGTAGCTTCCAGATAGATTATGAACTACTTGGTAGATTTTTGCTCTTACCTATCACCAGTGATTTAAAAAGTAAACCCCAATAATGTAATCTCAGTTAAAATAAAATAATCTTGACTCCCCAAAATTAATTTTATCAATACTTGGAGAGGAACTTACAGACTCTCTCTTTTTGATGCTTAGATATGTTTTCTCTTGAAGACATGAAATCATAACCAGTACAAGCCACAAGGTGACACTTTAGGACTACTGAAAAGAGATTATCATCATGGCAAAATAAATAATTTTGACACTGGAATGAACTGGGCCAATTATGAAGTACACAGCAAGTGTGAAATTGGCCTAGGTCTTTTCTGAAGGGGATTGATTGCTTGGCTGCAAAGAGGCAGGCAGCCAAGGGCTGTATTGACCCACAAGAAGGAGAAAGGAACTCAGAAATTTTTTATTAAGGGATCTGCTTTCCTGTTGTCAAAGCCATAAACCAGTTTTATTTATGGAGAGGGAAAGCAAATCAGAGCAGTATGCATAACTTGGAAGTCTTGCATTTTCAAGGAGAGCACCCTCAAACTTGGCACTTAGATGTGGCAGTGTGAAATAAATGTGTGTGTAGCTGGAAATCAACTATACATTCAGCAAGTCTATAGATCACTGACACTTGTTTCAGCAGCTGTTCTCTAATATGCCCCAAGTGATAGAAATTGAGTGAGAGGATATCATTTTACAATGTGCCCTGTGGACAGTTCTGCCACAAGCTACACAGTCAATATTGAGTTCTAACAACAAAGTTGTTATTAGAAAATTCTTATTCAATACTAACCAATCTTTCCAGCCACCAATTCTTAGGAAATCTTTGATGTAATTTCATTAAAATCCCAACTCTTATATACTGATAGTGCCATAAATACTGAGCACAAAAATATACATATTTCCTTTCAAAACAAGGAAAGAAAAACCACCTGAGAACACACTTGTGATTCTTCTTCAGGCCTTTTCCAGACCTTTATATAGTTTCCCAAAATTATGTTCCTCAAAGATGCCAGCATAGGCAAAATTTATACACTTGAAATAAGGTGCTCATGACATTCTAACAAAGTGCTCCAGGCTCCTCAGCTGAGCAGGAACTAGACTTCCTTGTCGCTGCTCTGAAAAGTGATCCTGGAGTTTGCCTAAGTTCAAAAAGCCAACTGAGGTATCTTATGTAGCTCCTTGAAAAAGAGATGGACATTATTTTCCTGTTTGTTTTTCACTTACTTTCTACCAGCTTGATTGTCCTGCTGAGAAAGGTAAAGAGATAAAAGGATTGGGAATTTCTTGATCATTATTCTACTCTGTTAGAAAGCACAGTGCAAATCAATCCTATTTTTCCTAAAGTCACAGCACCTGTAAGATAATGACGTGTAAAGGAAAAAGTCAAGACATCACTTTTTAAAACTTCAAGCATCATAAAAAAAGCAAAAGTAAACAAGACTAACACTAAATTTCTTGGATATGGATAAAAGTTTTAGAACATAAGAATACCATTTATTCTCTGTAAATCTGTCAGATTTATAGATTTTAAAACACTGATTTTTTTAATGGTAATTTTAGTTCATTCTTGTTTGCAAGGAAAGTTTCTTTTCCCTACTGATTTTACAATTTTCCTTTCGAGAGCTACTGATTTTCTTTTTCCTCCCATTTCCTACAGGGAATAGGCTATCATGGCAGACTTTTGTTTATTTGTTTATGTACCTTTGCATTATTAATAAGTCCTGGGAAGAGGTTTACTTAAGCTCCCTCTGCTGGCTCTTCAGCAGCAGAAACACAACAAATGAAAGGTTTTTTCACTTGCACTCCCTTCTCATTAGTCTTAGAGCTGGGAAACTGCAGTTGCCAAAGTTATCACCTCCTTCACAAAGGAAGTGCAGAGGACTTAGAATACTAATGTAATCAAGAGGCTCCAGGAACTAGGCAAGTAGAATAATGTATAAAATATTACTTAGGTAAGTCTGTACTTACTGCCTGCAACACTCAGGTTCAAGCAAGGCACAAGGTGAGAAATGAATTTCCTTCCAGCTTGCATTCTCACCTGCTAAGGATTTAAAATAGCAGTTGTGTTATATTACTGTACACAATATATACAGTAATTTCACACTCATAAGCCCCACCTGGTTATAAGCTGCACTTCTCGGTAGCCAGGAAGACCACGGAATTTGTCCATAAATAAGCCGCACTGGGCGATAAGCCGCACTTTTTCCCTCCACCTTTCTTTTTTTTTCCCCTTTTTTTTCCTTTTTTTTTTTTTTTCAGCAAGGATCCAGCTCCAGCCAGCCCCTCCATGCTGCGGCAGCTCTGGCTCTGCCCCGCCTCGGGCCCACCCTCCTCGCACTTCCAGGTTGGCATTTCTCTGGAATTTGTCCATATATAAGCTGCACTGGGTTAAAAGCCACACTTCTGGGGTCAGCTTGAAAATTCAGTCAAAAAAGTGTGGCTTATAAGCATGAAATTACTGTACTTTGAATATTTAGGTCTTCACAAAGACTTTATACAGACTTTGCAGTTTCTCAAATTGAAATGAGTACAGCTGTTTACAATTTGAGAGTGAGTCTTTGGAGAATAATCATATTTTCAGTGCAAGCTTACTTTTACCGCTTGTGGCAAAATCTAACCTATGACCCCTTTTGGACTCTGCACCCTATAATTATCAGAAACATGACTCCCCATATTTTCAAGCATTTTAGTTACTCACAGTCCCAATAAAATATAGGCACTGTCCTGGCTTGGAATCTCCAGGAACACCTTCTGTCTACGATCTTTGAATCAGATTCCCTTTAATTCAGGCACACCTGTTAAATAGTCTCTGGGTGGCCATGAAATCACATTAGGTTCAATGACAGAGGAGCTCATCCAAAGTCAGACTTTTTTTTTTTTTCCCTAGTAATTCCAAAGGGAGCCTGACATGATTAGTCTTCCATTTTAGGTATCTCATCATACTGGGCCAATGTCATTCTACTTGTCTGTTTGGCCATGAGGAAATGAGGAGTAATATCCTCTCTGTTATCCTAGCAGAATGCTGATGTAGTTTCAAAAGGATTGGTATTTTACCTTAACATGTGCTTTGAAAATTCATTGTTGTTTTTGCTATGCTTTTTTTTATTAGTTGCTGGTTCTTCATTGCAATCTCAAAAGTTATAAAACTCCTTGTCTTCCTCCTTGTAAGACATTTCCGCATTAAACACTTTTCTTGGTTTAAAATCAAAGAAAAATTAATAAAAAATATCTTATTTTCCTCTGAATTCTGCTCCAGCTGTTCCACCAGGACTTCAAGGATATCACTTCCCCCCTGCGCCCCTCCATGAAAATCTAAGTATTTTAAAAACAAAATAATATTCTAGAATCTGCAAAGAAAGAAACAAGAATACCATCTAACATTCCTCTTGATTCACAGTTTCATCACCTGATTTATATTAGCTCTGCACTTGCACTGAAAGGATCTGGAATAATTCAAAACATATTATTGAAGCCTGATAACTATGACAAAAAAGCACCTCAAAGATCCCTACAAAAGCCAAGAAGGATTAAACAGATATATTGAAATAAATAGGGATGTATAAGAAGTTAAACTCCATAGGAAATAAAGAATGTGGTTAATTTGATTTATATTTGATTTATATTTCAGTTATATTTAAGTTCATCAAAAGGACTGCCTGAAGACTTATTCTCTTGAGGAAAAGAGAAACATTCCAAGTTTGTTTCTGTCCTCAGTAAATAGTCTTTTAAAGTCTTGTCTGAATATTCTTCCTCTCCGAGAATTTTAAGAAATGACAACACCCTTCCCAGTTGCTTTGCTATAAGGATAAGGAATAGGCAGAGGGTTCATATTGCTCTTTCCCTACTCTGGACAGAAATCTTATCACTCAGATCACCTCTGCAACTTTTCCCCTTCTCTTCAAGAGCTATTTATACACTGTGAGCTATTTATGTCTAAACTCATCACTTGACCAAAAGCCATGAAAATTTCCCGTTTATTCAAAGAATGCCTAAAGGTTTAATTGGGATGGCAAACTGGTTCCTTCAAGTGTGACAACCAGGTTTGACCGTCCAGTAAATGGGCTACTTTTTGTACTAAACTAATCTTATTCCACACTGAGTTTTGTGCAGGTCAATTTTTTCATTACATGACACTTGTACCTAAGAGGTTCTTATGGATATGCCAGTATTTTGACACAATCACAATATAAATATATTTTTTAAATGATAGTCATATTGTACAGATCATCACAGAAGGCAGAGATGCATGAGGAAGAGAAAGACAGCCTTGGCTTCAGGGCCTTCTGACATCAAAGAGCTCCGATCTTACTGCTTTGCTTTTTAGAATTCCCACAACCCTGTTTTTAATCACAGTAAACAGTTGCTGAAGCCTTTATGAACCATATGTTCAGGATGGCAAATGCTCCACTGTAAGAAAAGCCATAAATCCATTTGCATTTTTCAAAACTCCACAATCAGTTCATTCTTCACTATAAATTGTCAAATGTAAATGTCTCTTTCCAAGAATACAAATGGAATTTGTGTTTTACTGTACATTTCATACTGATGCACAGCCTTGCATCGCTTAAAGCACTGGGGTTAGGAGCACCTTGAGATTTACTCTGGGCTGGAATCATGATGGTGGCTTAAGGCAATCCCAGATCAATGAATAAATAGTTCTTTGTACTTCCATTAAAGGTTCCGTCATACACACATGAATGTTGTATTTTTTTTCCCAGAATTTACTGAATTTCTTCCTAAACAAAAATTTAACTCTGTTTCACTGTTGTATTTAGAAATAATGATAATGATTGTTTCAAACTAAGAATTCGGAGTATTTGGCTTATCAGGATACTTATAACTACGTCCATAAGCATGGTGAGTATTCATCGGTATCTTATATTATTTCAAAGGTAGCACATGCAGTTTAAGAGCCACTGCCACTGATGACCTCTTTGATTTTATTTATATTTTCTATTTATGTTGTATGTTCCTTTTCTATTTATTAACTGAACTCCTCAGACTAGAGGTAATCTCTTAATCCGTCTGTACAGTGCCCAGCATGCTGCAGAGTAGTGCCTGAAGTAACAGTAATGATGATTTCCAGTGGTTGCCATCTATCAGAAGCCATTTTAAGGCTTCCAGCAGAGGTCACAATTGCTCAGCAGTTCCTGAGAATGCTTTTCTGTACAGAAAACTAATTTCTGAAATCAAGGCTACAAGATTTTACTGCATAGCTGAGACTTTGCTGCAACCAAACGTGCATTAGATTATTTATTGGTAAGGAAAAAAAGAAGTATCCAATTAATAATTGCCTCATATTTTGGAAAACTAATGAAGTTGCTTTGGTCTCTTAGAAAAATAATTTGCCATAAAAGATGAAGTCTCTGAACTAAAGCAAAACATTTAATAGATTAACTGCATATCAGTAGTAATTTGCTTATGAAAAGGACACTTGTATTAGAGAGGATGGCTTTCATTTATGAAAAGTTAAGGGTTTCACTACTGACAATAAAAAACTACTTATAGTTTAAACTCTGGATTTTAGTATTTGCTAACAGCATTTTCTGGATTCCTCTATTATATCCTAGGCCTGCTTTGATTTATATAAAGTCAGATTATTCTCACTATTACTGGAAGGAAACTAATTATTTCTGCAGTAGAAAGAAAGAAAGAAAAGACCCCCGAAATATCAAAATGAAATCTTGAAGAAAATGGCACCAGGCTTTTTTTAGAGTTAAAAAAACCAAACCAAAACAGTACAGACAAGGGGATTCTAGCTGAGTCAGTGAAAGTGTTGGGATAAAGCAAGATCAGAAAGAAAAGCATCTGGTTAAAGAGCCACTGGGAGTAAAATGGGGAATTAAAATGAAGGACAAAGAAAAGTGAAGTAACCTGAATTGAACTAATAGCACATGGTCATACAGACCATAAAATATTTTTCTTCTAATTTCCACCTTATTCTTAATGCTGGTCAAGGCTGCTGCTCACTGAAGATTTACCCATTCATGCAGCTGTTGTGTCAGTAGAGGCTCTGCTGTTATTTTTTCCCTCCACTATCTGACCATCATTTCTCCTTTCTGTCCTCCTGCCTTTCTCTTCTGGATAACTTTCTCACCCAATAATTCCAACTCCAATTTACCCAGTGGCTTTGAAATTCCCATCTCACCCTTTCCTGTTTTTAACAATCAGTTCAGTTCTTGAAATGCGTCTTTAAACTTTAGTTATGCACAATTCTAAATAAAACGGCAATGTGGATATTTCTGTTTGAAAGTCCCCATTACAGAAGCAGAAGTAAGAAAAAGAGTGGGATACAGTTCTTGAGTGAAAGGTCACTAGAAAGTAATGAGAGTTATGGAAGCTTCAAAAAAATCCTGCCTCCCTGCATTTTATTTTCAAAACAGTTAAAGGATTCAAGTGAATGAAATGTGTAGAGTAGCTAGGCAATGGAATTCAGATCACCAAAGTTAATTCCTTTCTTCATGTCACCACCAAAAGGCAAGCTTCAATTTTAATCTTGGCCAGCAATAAAGTGGTTTTGTTTTTGTTTTTGCTTTTTTTGTTCACATTTGCAAGGATGAGGAATAATTATGTGCATACCTGCCACAGCAAAGGTAAAGTATCTGCCAAGCTCTTTTTGACATTACAATACATTGGGGAAAAATAAAGTCTAGCCACATTTTATTATGCATTTATTTATCAAGAATCTGTCATGCACACCCACCCTACCAGATTGCAGGCTTGAAAGGTAGGAACAAAACATGTTTGTTTTGGGTAAAGTAATCTGCAGAATAACTGTATTGCTGTAGTTAGCAAATGACTTGCATCCTCTGCAAGGGCAAGAAGGAAAAACAAACCATCAGCTCTGAGAGAATGAGATTTATTTCATCATTTTAAAGTTTCTTGAATGTAGTTCACAAAGTGATTCAGTCTACTATTAGTTATTCAGTCCTCTCCAAGGACTATCAGATATAATAAGCTGCATAAAACTGTTTGAATTTTCCTTCCATTTTCTTTATGGGTTGCTGTTTGAAGTGTGTACAGAAACTTCACTTTTTTTAGGATTAATTAAATGAAAACAGAGATAAGTCCAAATCAAACTAACTACTAGCAGGTTCCCAAGTCTATAAAATACTATTAAAATTTTGAGGGAAAATGCTGAAAACCACCCAGGGATAAACAGCTCATGGACCGGTGTCCCATTGCATTTTACAGGACAGTTCTTACAGAGCTGGATACTGAATATAACAAACTGGTAATATTGATCAAGTTTTGAACATCTCTATTCATTTGTGCTTGCATTTTTATAGAGAGCCTTATATCCATTTTGGGAAACTTCTACTATATTAAGCCCCCTACACTGATGACACTGATATTTTCTTGGTAGATGAACCAGAAAATCAGCTGATGATAAATGTTATTTTACAGATCATGAAGGGCAGTCTTCATACCAGCCCTAAAAGCAGTACAGGACTTGGAAGAAAACATTTGTACCACAAAATCTCTTTGGCTACTTCAAGAGTAACAGTATATCCAACAAAATCTAAATTATTACTCGCTAGAGTTATTTTACATAATAATAGAAAAAGTATTGGTTTTCTTTAAAAGCTATCCTAATGCTAACTTCAAGTGTTAATGTCTCAGAGCGTTCAAACCTATCACATGGGAGTCTTCACTGGAACATAAGGGTGTGCTCTGATGTGCAACAGTGTTCTGACCAGAGAATGATGTGTAAAAATAGAATTTTGACAAGATCTCATGTCTCTGTTGAGTTCTCCCTCTCCTTGTTGCTTCCCCCAGAAGTGCAGCTAAACAGCTCTCCTGGCACTTATTTTGAAGCACAAAGTAGCCTCTGGCATGAAATGCCTCAGAATGAAGTTCTTTTGTACAAAGCTGGTTCTTTGAGGTGTGGGCCTGTACATCAATCACTCTAGGAAAAGAAGTTCTGCTTTTTCTGCAAGTGCAAGGTTCTATCTGTGATATAAGACCCAGGGAGATAGGTAATGTCTTAGGTTGCAATGCAAAAGGTAATGTCTTAGGTTGCAATGCAAAATGGAACCAGCAGTATGTATTCTATCACCATCTGTTAATACCAGGTGGAGCAGTGTTCTTTATCTCTTCCATGACCCATCCCTCATAACTCCAGGGCGGAAAACCTCTGTTAATGGGCCATCTGTTAAAACCAGGTAGGTCAGTGTTCTTTATTTCTTCCACAACCCCTCCTTCCTCCAGGAAGATATCTTCTGTTAATGGGCCATTGAGTCCCACTGCATGACTGATAAAATTACATCATCCCACTGGGAGATGCTCCACCCAGGGGGAAGAGCCAAACATTTCCTACCTAGACAAAAACTGAGTTTTGGAACATTGGAGCAGCCTTTTTTCCTCTGGATTCCCAGAGGAAGACGATGCCTTTTGGAGTGTGAGAAACAGAGGCCTCTCTGAGTTCCTCAGAGAGAGATCAGAATGCAGGAATTGAGTTAAAACCTTTAGATAAATTAAAGTATATTAAGCCACTCATACATACAATAGAGGTGTAAGCTTAAGTTTTAAGTAAGGAAGCAAGTAACTTAAGGTAAGGATGTGTTTCAAGTGCCTTAAAGAGCAAAAGCCTTAGAATCTAATGTAAAACACAAGCTTCAAAAGCAAGCTTCAGTGAGAGCTCAAAATCATGGTTGTAGACATAATAAAAATATAGTAAGAATATTGCTTACATTCTTCAGATAGAGCAGATAGGCTAAATGCACAAGTTATGCATAAACTTTTGTATTATAGAACTAGAATTCTAATAAGTTTAGAAGAAATATTTCAGATTCGTGGTTTTAGCTCATTGGGTAATTTGTTTTGGGGAAAAGCTCTCTCTCTCTCTCCCCTTCTCTCCTCACTGCCATTATCACCACCTGGAAGAAGACAAGAGCTGCTGCTGCAACTTCTGCCTTGGCTCAGGACTCTGTACCAGGCTGCAGCTTCTACCTGTCTTAGGTTGCAGTACAGGATGTGACCAAAAGTATGTGTTCTATCACCATCTGTTAAAACCAGGTGGGGCAGGGATCCATATCTCCGTGGGATATATCCTGCTAATGGGCCAGCTGTTAAAGCCAGGTAGAGCAGTGTTCTTTATCTTTTCCACAACCCATCCTCCCTACACGAAGATATCATCTGTTCATGGGTCATTGAGTCCCACTAGACAAAAATCTGAGATTTGGAACACCAAAGCAGCCTTTCCCCCACTGGATTCCATAGGAAAACTAGACCTTTCCACATCATCCCTGGACCTTTGAAGGAAAACTTCACCCTTCTACAGGATCATTGCTTCAACAGAACCACATCTGTCACTCCAGGAGGATTGCAGCCACCGTTTAATGGGACTGCTACCCTGACTGACAGGGTGTCAGGTTGTATTCTAACTGTCAGTGGGGTTTTATTTTTTATTTTATTTTTTATTTTTGGTGTTTTTTTTTTTTTTTTTTTTTTTTTTTTTTTTTTTTTTTGTTTGGTTTTTTGTAATACTGCATTTCTATTTTAATTTTTCCTAGTAAAGAACTGGTTTTTTTTATTCCCATATCTTTGTCTGAGAGCCCCTTAATATCAAAATTATAATTGGAAGGAGGGGATTTACATTTTCCATTTCAAGACAGGCTACTGCCTTCCTTAGCAGACACCTAGAGAGATAATAATAACAAAACCAGACAAGGGATTGAGATTCCTCATGCACTCCCCACTGACGGAATACAGCTGCACGGGGCAAATTGGATGAGTGATTCTAGCCCAGTCTCTGTGAAGCTGCAGCTGAGGGAATCCATTTCTGGTCATATTGAAAAGGCTGTAATGTAGATTCTCAAATTCAGGCAAAGAAAGAACACTCTTTTTAGTAAGAACAGCAGCACAGTGAAACAACTGCACATTCAAACATCAAGTAATTCAGTGACCTTTAGACGCACAGATTTTGATCTAGAAAACAGTGTAAGAAAGTGAATGGATAGATCACAGGTGCTGCTTATTTATAAAGCTTAGAAGGAGATATCTAACTCCAGGCATTGCTGGCCCTGCTTTTTTGAGCTGCTAAACAAAACCCAACCGAGAGAATATGAGATCTCAGTAGAAACAGACTCTAAAATAAAAATCAGTTGGAAAAGAAGAAAGAGTAAACAAATGCCTGCAGCAGTCTGGGCATAGACTAAAGCAAGTGTTACTAATATGACAGATCATTCTGCAGAGGCTGTTCCTAGTAAGATATTCCCCAAGAGGATGCTCATTCCTGATTGCTATGTAGTGCATGGTCCTGTAGGATGCAAGATGGCAGAAGGACTCCTAAAGTTCATGGTGCACTGGGCATTGACAGCAAAGCATGCAAATTCTTGGCACATTTTCTCCACAGAGCATGGTAGTAACATAAGATGAATAGTGGAGCTTATAACAGCCTGAGTCCAACCACCAGTGCTGAGATGCCTTAATCTTGGACAGAGCTTAACCTTCAAAGAAGTGGAAGCTAGGCATCAGATTGTTCTCCTGCCCAGGAGAACACTGATCAGAGTCAGCTGTGTAGGAGCACCACCAGTGCAGTTTTCCCTGGAGCAGTGGGGCTGTAAAGGGGAGTGGGGCAGCACCCACAGGGACTGCCTGGGAGCGAGAGCCCTCACCCCTCTCTCTGCCTCTGATGAGTGATTATTGTTCTTCTGCTTGATTTACCTTAGGGACTCTTTGGCTGTAACAGCCCGATCTGCTGGTTGCTCTTGAGTGGGAGGTGTCTGTGTGTGTGTGAGAGGAGCTTTGGTCTATCCTTCCTGTCCATGCAGTAACTGTATCCTGGGCACAGCGAACTGGGAACCTGGGAGTTCATTGGAGCATCACTGTGGATACATCTTTTTTGTCAGTTTTGGCCATAGAATTTTGTTGTGAATTAAAGTTTGTCCAAGTTCGTTTTTTGGTGTTAAGCTGTTTTTCTGTACCCCATGACATCAGTACATAGTTCATGCAGAGGATGAGAAAAACCCTGTTTGTTTATGTTCTTTTGGCTGAGAAACAATCTTGACCATATAGCATTCAAGCGTAGCAAGAAGAACTGATTAATCTCTCTTGCAGACAGACCAGATAGCCATGATTAGCCAAATTGACTTCCCAAGCCTGCTGTCTGAAAACATCTATTATTGGAACTCAGATGGAACTGAGGAGCTTATTTCTCATAAGGGATTAGAACTGGAAGTGCATCTGCAAGTTTGTGAGAGGCTAAAAAAAGGCTTGTTACTCATTGTAAATAGAGGAACACGGCTGAGTGGAGGAAAAGGGATCATTTCATCCCAGTGCTAAAACCCACATTCCTATTGACTTTTTCAAATGGTGACACCTAGTTTGATTTTTTAATTAAAAAGGAAAAAGTAAATTTAAAACAGGAGATAAATCACAGTAATTCAAGACCAAATGTTGAACACTTGCTTCTAATTTTCACCTTCAGTTTAGCATTCATTAACAAATAGGGTGAATATGATTGAGTGATTATACTTTGAAGACAAATTGCCAAATTCTACCCATTTCTTATGGTCAGAACTGGAGGCATGATGAGGACCTGAAATACTTAACCCTGAATGTTTATTATGCTTACATACACTCTTGTGCGGTGATGTCAATACACATAAAATTTGATAAATTTTGAAAAAAAGAGAAAAATTTGTAAATGTGTATGTACATTTGCGTATGTTTGTCTCTCTCTCCATACATAAGGTATTCAGACACACAAATTCACTCAGAGATGTTGTATGAAACGTCCCACACAAAGCTCAGCTGTCAGTCCAGTCCCACCATTCCCAGCCAACTGTTGCAGCCCTGGGCTGTGAACATCAGCTGACCTGAACTGAACATCACTGTTTTTACATGAGGAGTTGAAGAGATGAGGGAAATTATCTCTCTGTATGCACGTTCAGTTATGTGTCTGCCAAGGCTGGGCTTTGGGCTTAATTTCTTCTATTTAATCTCCCCTATTAAGGTTCAACTTGAGATCACCATCCAGATCAAGACGGGTAAAGGGATAGCTGTTAGCATTATAGGTGAAACTGGTTTTTTAGATACAAGTGAGAAAACAAAATCATTGCTTGTCTAGGTAATGGATACTTATTTTAAGTTCACAGGAGGATTCTGGAACAGCATTTATTTTAGTAGAGCCAACACTATGGGTAAGCAAATTCTGAAACAAGTACGTTGTTAGTAACAAATCAGCAATGAATAGATATCTCAGTTCTGCAGAATCCAGTAAGGTGGAATGACTTGCTCATAAAATCCCTTTTAAAAGCTGACCCTAGAGAAAAAATACTATTTCCGTTTAAATTAATAACAAAAAAGAAAACTAAAAAGGGATAAGATAGACTTAAATGGACTGTTATGTATCATTTCCATCCCCAGTATTATGCTACAATTCTCTATTGAAGAAAATATCTACCTATCTCAGGCTACCTATCCATCAGGCTGGAAAACTCTGATAATCTCTTTATGAGGAAAGCTGAAGACTATATATGGAGCAAGGATAATAAGGCCATGGGTATCACAGCAGGGTATAAAGGTAGATTGGTCTAGCTGGAGCAAGACACAGAACTAATGGAAATACTGCTGTGCAAAAAATTAGCTTTATTAGACTGAAATTTTAAGAATATGTAAGCAATAAAGGGATTTGAGTTGTTCTTCGTAAGTGTCCCCTTTGTACAGTGGCCAAACAAAAGAAAGCTCTCAATTTTAGAAGCAGCTTTAGCAATTCTTATTTTTAACTGTGTTAAAAGACAAAAATACAAGGAAAGGAAAATATTTTATAAACAAACATTGCAAAACATAACATCGCATAATGGAAGACTTTTTATTAATTTGAAAGGTATAAACTTAAAAGCAAGAGGAAGCTTTTAAAAGCTTCATTTAAAATATTTATTTAGAATACTTCAGTAATGAGTCCACCTGAATGCTAAAAATGAGGGCTAAAAGCTTGTACAAAGAGGTATGTTTACTAAATTGATATATTGATCACTGAACTTTAGACAGCATTAAATTTTAATGACCTTCACTGATTTGAGAAGCCTTAGTTGTTTATGTAAGAACTGTAAAAAAATCTTATGGATTTACATTTACAGACTACTTATCTCTTGGTAAATGACAACATTTTAAAAAGAAATCGAACAAAACCAGAAAAAAGTACCTCTGATCAACACTAATGGCCATTTTGTGTAAGCCAGTGATAAACTGAGCGATAAACTTTTCTGTCCTGCTCAGCTGAGAGGGAAGGAGGCAAATACATACTTTTAACAGACTGTCTCTATTTCTCTTACTCTTCATTTACAGTATGAAGGGCCTCATTAAGCCTCACTGGCTCAACACTGAGTGCTGAGCAAACTAAGAGCACTCTGACTAGCACCGAGCAATCAGACAAAGCACATGGACAAAAGAGAATGTCGAGGGCCAGAATAGTCAAAATTATTCCAATTACCAACTCAAAGTTTGCTGTGGAGAAATGTGTGCTCTTGATTTTCAGGGTGAACATTCCAAGACTTTACTAATTCAAAAGGTGTAACTCTCTTTCTGGCATTGTTGTATATGGCCACATTCCTAATTCCCCAAAATGTCTCCTACAGCGAAAGAACTTTTAAGCAGCTCACTTATCTTGGGAAGAAGGAAATTTGCAGTCTGGCTAATATATTGGAATAAAAAGAACCTTACTTTGAATATTTGCAGCACTGCAGAATATTTGTACCAATCTGTTCCCCAGCTAATTTTGTTGCTTACGTTGTTTCCTTATATCAGTTACCCAAGGGGATGTACACGTGTA
Source organism: Sialia sialis (assembly GCA_009812075.1). Classification (NCBI taxonomy): domain Eukaryota; kingdom Metazoa; phylum Chordata; class Aves; order Passeriformes; family Turdidae; genus Sialia; species Sialia sialis. Next base: position 4,185,440 of record VRYO01000570.1, read on the forward strand.
TGTCCACTTAATGTGCCAGAGCTCATTGAAAAAGCTCAAAGCCATGTTCATGGCTTTTCAAATTCATGAAAAAAGTTGAATAACAAATTAAGGGCAAGAAATTATGTGGGTTTCCTGTGTTTTGTTTTTCAGTTGGTTGGGGTTTTTTGGTTGTTGTGCTTTAAATTAGGGGCAGTGGACAGAATAGAAAACAAAATCTTTGCAGTGCTTGTTTTCATTTAACACAGTCCATACCTGGAGTGATTTTAGCTCTGCCCTCTTTACCAATATCACACTTAAGGCTACATTTGGGCCTTCTCCTTGCTGTTTCTTGGGTGCTCCGTGCAGACTGGCACTAAACAGAGCCAGCCCCTCATACTGGCATCATTTGGTCCCGACTTGTAGGATGCTCCTTGGCCCTGGGCTGCAATTGGAAGAATCTGCTGTGTCCAAATTAGTTTTGCAATGATATTGTGGCAGTTGATCTGTTTTCTTTGTCTTGAAGTGCCTTAGTCTTTGAAAGACTAAGGCTTCTTTTTTACCTCAGATGATCTGCAAATTACAATTAAATTCCAGCTATTGTTGAAAGCGCAAATTCCAATTGCACAGGTTTTTAAAATAACACTTCAGCAGACTGTATTTAAAAGAAAAGTATTTTCAAAAATGGAGATTTTCTTTTATGTACTACAATGAAATTGCTGTTTTTCAAAAGGTAAACCATAAATATATCTTTGCAAAAAAATCCAGGGGTTTTAATCTTTTTAGACTGCATAAACTTAGGAAAAGAATGAACAGATAAATAAACTACTATCATTGTACATGAGTTATCTAATGCAGAAATAGTTATTCAAACAAACAATTCACTGAATTCAAGGATGATTTTTGGGGAAAATAGTACTATTTATATTAACAAGGGTCCAGAGATTCCTACAGCTGATATATGCCATTTTACAAACATTAACATGCCACTATCACAGACTTTAATGAGGTCTACGTGCAGCAAAGCTGAATTAATGCTTTATGAAAGTGCTGTATACCCATATTTTTCTTTAATGTCCAATTTTTTAATACTGGAGTGTTATCTATATTGCTAGTATAGGTAATATTATGCAAATAAATATAAAAACTCAATGTGGAAATGAACAAGTCATATTAGATTTAAAAAAAAAATATTTCAGTAAAATGAAGTAAGTTCCTAATGAAAGTAACAAAATAAAATGCTGGTGTTTGGATTAGTTTTATAATTGGACTTTAAGGCAAATATTACAATTATTTTTCCAAACACATGCTGTGTTTTCTGGTGAAAAACTTCCCATCTTAAATATCCTTATTTAAAATCAATTCTTCTCATTGCCTCAAACAGAGGAGGAAATTGATCTATATTAAAATCTATGCTCAAAATGCCTTCTTTCTAATATTTCTTCTTCTCTACTGGAAATATTAACTTTCTATTTACCAGTAAGGTAAGTTTAGATTTTACTAAAAAAAAAAATCCCAAATTGTCAACTAAAATTCTTCTCAATTGACCTTACTGCAGAAAACACAATTGGAATGTGAACAGTGGACTTTGAAGAATGGGCATTTTTTAAATATTTGAAAGCCCTGAGTTGCAGAAGTGGGAATGGTAATTGCTATCATAGTATAGTGAATAAACAAGAGAAATTTGCAATTAATTAGTTGGAAATAATCTACAATATTGTTGTTGCCATGAAAATTTATTCTTGAGTAAATATTTTGTAAGCAGAATAATGGAAGGTTGTACAAAGGCTGCACAAGCTCTAGGCTACAATCTGAGCTCTCAAGCATAAACAAATCTTTTATACATAGGTTCAGAGATTGACTATTTAATGTCAATATACTTCTCAAAATTTCCTCTATTGCATGAAATAGTAGGGCAACAAAGCTCAGAATTAGCAGTATATTTTTGGAATTATATTGCTTTTTCCACCACTGCACAAACCTCTTTAAATAAAACAAAGATTTTAGCTAAAAGTTCTGTGTGTAACATGAACTGCCTCAAACTTCAGAGCCTTTCAAATTTAAATTTAGCTGTTCTGTTTTTAAAAATGATAAAAA